>LOJH01007515.1:2118-21930 GCA_001685095.1 Ellobius talpinus
CTCTCTCTCTCACACACACACACACACACACACAGAGAGAGACACACACACACATGTAAGATGAAATAAACAATATTTTTAAAAAGAAAATGTTAAATAAAAGATTATCTTAAAGAAGGTAAGGCCAATGTGATATTTTAGAAACAAGAAGAGGGTTCTGATAATTAAAGGGTTTGTTTAAAAATATTTTTTAAACTTTCATACAACATATTTTGATCATGTTTTCCCCTCCCCAAATTCCTCCCAACTCTCAGTTCCTCCCTGCACCCCATTTTCTAACCGATTTTCTATTAATGTTTTTTGTTTGTTTTACCATTTTTATTAAGGAAGTCTAATAAGGGTGCTAGTGGTCATTTACAGGATGACTTCTGAGTTTGTTTTGTGTGAAAAAGAATTGACCATTTGGGAGATGTGTAAGATCCAACCAAAGAGAAGGGGAAGCTGACAGTTTTACTGCATCCAGCTCCCTCTGAGCTAGGAAGGGCCCCAGACCTGAGAGTGTGTTTATCGGTTTCTAGGTTGAGTGTTTTATAGGGACACTGTGTCCTCAATTTCCCCTATTGGTCCTGTTTAGGTACCAGTCTCCCTAGCTCCCTAGATGCAATATCTCCTTACAAAGTTCTATGGGAACAAGAAGTGGTCATCTTCATAGCCTACTCTCAGCTCGCTTCCCCCCAATAGTATGTGCACTTTTAAAAGTAGAAATAAACTTATTTCTACAGCAGAAAACATTTGAATTGTATCTTGTCTCCTTGAGAAAGAAAAAGAAGTCATAAGTCACTCACTGACCCAGCGAGATGATTATGCTTCCATAATTTAAAAATATGTCTGCAAATCTCACTCCAACAAATAATCTTTTTAAAATATTTGGAGGTAATGTCTCATAAAACATTGAAGATGTAAAGCTAAAGTGCTAAATGACTCTCTAAGCATCATTGCTTCCAGGTCAAGGGTCCCATCACCCTGCTGCTACCATCTTATGGATACACAAATCAGAAGCAGAAGGTAGTCTCCCCAGACATCTGTTGGAAGTGTTTGGTTTTTAAAATATAGACACACGTTACATAGAAAGCCAATTTACTATATTGAAGTTTTAATCTCATTTCAGAGATCGGGTATTTTATATCAAGAAATAATATATATTAATATCAACTGTATTTGGGAAATGTGGACCCTATCTATTAGTATAGGTTTAGTTACTAAGATTTGCCATTGTTAACTCTAATCCAGATGCATCTTGTATTAATATGAAATTATGTATGGTATTCGTCTCAGGTGCAATATGGTATCAATAAATTTGATGATATTGGAATTAGTAGTGTGTAAACTTTTAGATTAGTATACCCTTTACTCTACGAAGGTTTAAGTATGTGTTCCTAGCATATCAATTCCTTAAAAAATAATCAACACATAGTTTATATTTAGTATGCCATCTATTTATAAGGCATAAACACACCTAAAGATTAAGAAGGGATTCTTTTATTTATATTTGTACCTAGACAACTGGTTTGTTCAGACGCTGAACCTCATGAGCTCTGTTATGGAAACTCTCAATCCAAAGATGATCACATTTGTACTAGTTGTGGTGACATATGGCAGTATGCCTGCATACTTAGGAGGATGAGAAAATTAAAAACACTTGAGTCTTGAAGTTTGAGGCTCATGTTGGTAGCCCAGCAAGATCTCATCTCAAAAGCAAAGATTAGCCTACTCATGACAATGTATTTATCTGAACAATCAAAGAAAGAATCAGTAGCTAGAGTGAAAAGGGAGCGATTAGCTGTATCCTTGCAGAAAATTAAATGCAATAATGAAGAATATTGGTAGCAGGGTCCCAGACAAATGCAAATGTTAGTGGTTGTCTAGTTATTAGTGTTTCATCAGTCTCAGAAATATTGTCAACATTTTTATCTCATTCCATCAAAGTAATAGCCCGATTACACAAGTTTATGCATGTATCCCGAAATGCAGAATGAACAAAGGGGTATAGTGATGAGTTTTTAGAGGTCATCTAGTACATGTTTTCATTACAAAATGAAGCCAAATTCACATAGCAAAAAGTGATTCTTTTCCAAAATTACTGAGGAAATTACTCTAAATTATGTCAGATTCATTTTGCCTTTTTTTCTAGTTTTAGTTTATGCTCTAGCATTACACTAATTCAAACACAGCCACCGAGGAGAATTTATACATTTATTTTTCAAAAGTAATTACATAAAACATTTTTGAAACATCATAAATCACATATTACTCTACTAAGATAATTTACCTAAATCCAGAGGAGTACTCACTTTTTAAGTATTAATTCTGACTTACTTAAATATGTTTTCCAAATCAGGACTATAAATTATTTTTTCCTTTAGTTTCTAGAATCACAGACGCACAAGTCAGTTCAAGAATGATATTAGAAATGACTGTAACTAAATAGTAGACATTATAAAAGGAGATTTTAATAAAAAAATTCTTAGTAATTATCTTTAGCTTTTGACATCTACACCTTTAGTATAACGTCAAATACAAAGAAACCTTCTATATACATGTAGGAGAGGTGAGAGCAGCGTTTTTTCAAGAACATTGAGCACCTTCTCTTTTCTAAGATAAACAAGTGGGTTCCACTATGCTTATAGACACCCAAATTCCCAAATAGAAATAGAGGCTCTCCAAACAAATATTAGTGACTCATTAAATGTCTCACATTGAATTATTTTCAGGAGTATCCTGTAATTATTGCTCTTGAGAAGAGAATTCTGAAACAGGTCAATCCCCAGCAGGCACCTGACTATGATAGGGGTACCAGAATGTTGCTCCATCTCTGAAAAATAGAGTCTCAGGGACACATGAACACACCAGGAGACAGGAGGTTTAAATGTGACTTTAGAAATTTCCCTTCTTAAGCTTCCTGATCCTCCTATATCATCATCTCAATGACAGGAACAGTTTACTTTCTGTCTACGTAACCTCGGGCACAGCCAGGAAATAATGATTTAGGACTTTAAATTTAAAACATAATAGTGTTTTTCCCCCTTGTTCCTCATTTTACTTAACACCCCTGCAGAGTTGATGCAAGTACTGACTTCCTTTGAAGTCAGCTGGCTTCATCTTTGATGGAGTATAAAACAATGGGAGACACTGACTGTAGTTTTGAGGCATCTCAATTCTCATCACAAATGATTCCATGTATTTGTCATTAAATACATGGTGTGAGTAAATCCTTGGGAGAACTGCCAAGCAGTTAAAATGGGCAGCCATCACCTATGCATATATGTTCTACCAGAACAGAAAGGAAAACATTAACCTGTTTTTAAAGCTATTTGTCTCATATTCTACCTCAGCTATTTTCATTTGCAAGAGATTCTGTAGCAAATTTTTATGACTTGGTTCACAAAAAATTATGTTAAAGATACACTAGACACCACATAATTTTAGGGCCGTGAACAATGGTATGCTTCTTTGTTTATGTAATAGAACAGACCAGTCACTGTGGGTGAACGTTGTTAGTTTTGGCTTTGGAATATGCTTTGCTCTTATCAATAGTTATATTCTACCCAGTTAAAATCTGAGTAAATTACAGATAGAAGGAAAAGGGTGAAGAATTTGACTGTGGAACTTCTATCCACATTTGTGGCATTTCTACTGAGCATCAATCATTCTTTAGATATGACATCATATGAAGCACATGGAAAAGTTGTACTTCTCTGCCCCCTCTTTTAACCATGAATTGTTTGTTGTGTATTTGTGGGGGGGTGCGCATGTGCTCATAGTGGAGGCCAGAGGTTGATGTCAAATATCTCCCCATGCTACTATTCACCGTGTTCTGCGATAAGGTCTCGCTCACTGAATCTGAAGCTCACTTATTTGGCAATACAAGCTGTCAAGCAAACCCGTGTAACTGTCTTGTGCCTCTCACCCCAAAGGCCTTTGATGTCCACTTTGCCATGAAGGGATGCTGGGATCCAAACGCGGGACTTTATGTAGACTCAGCAAGCATTTTATCAACTGACCCGCTGCCTCAGACCCTGGGGTGTGTTTTGTCCAATGCCATTTTGAACAGAGGGACTATGCAAAGTCTTTTAATTACTTAAGCTGTCTTCCCACTCTTCTTTGGCAGCAATCATGGAAGCATACGCACTGTATAGAAAGCAAGTTGGAACGAAAGCAGAGTGAGCATGTGGCACACAGCTGTGAGCAGAGCCCAAGGATGCTGCAGAGGACTTGTCTGATCAAAAATTTAACTTTTGAGTTGTAAGATGGCAGAGTGTTGGCAGAAAACACTCTCCCACACAACCAAAAGAAAAATTTAACCCATGACTTCAAAATGAGATGGAGACCGTGGAGAATCACAGGAAACAATAGAAGCTGAAAGATTAGATAAAGTACAGAAACACTGATAGTACATTTGGAAAACAAACCAATACCTCGAAGCTAGAGCTGAATGAACAACAGAGAACAGAGCAGAATCTCTCAGTCGATGGGTCCAAAAATAATAAGAAAAGGGAAATTGCAGAAGATGAGACAAAAGTTAAAATGGAATTATGGACAGCAGAGTGACAAGCTCTGTGAAGCAGGGGCCAGAAAACTTCCACCCAGCACCAGTAAATAGTATGCTTGAGCAAGGCTGGGAAGACTGGAAAACTCATATGATCACGTCTTTAAGCTCCAAATCACCCCCTTACTTCCACTAAGAAGAGCCACAGACTCAGTGAAGCAGAGAACTATGTGAACACCTTCAGGGGCTGAAAGCACTGAAACTCAATGAAGCAAATGTATTCAAACCAAACCCACAGACTCTGGTATACAAGGGGCTTGAGTCCTGGTAAGATGGAATTCTTCATTTGCAAAGGAAATATGAACCTGAGTGGGACCACGTCAATAGCTTGGATAATGAAATCTAGCCATTTGAATCTGGAACATGTATGTAAAGGGCAGTAACAGGCCAGGTGGGAACTGTGCTGAGACAGTACATCATGCTGAGGGCTGAGAAAGCCTTAAGGAAGGGTTGGCATGCACTGACACCCAACCATAAATTCCGCAGGTAACTGAGATACTGCACATCTAGTATTAACTAATCTTATCAAGCAGGTTTTAACTGGTCACACAAGCAGTTTCCTCCCAATAAACTTTGAATTCTAGAAGGTAAGAAACATTCACTGGAGAAAGGAAGAGAAATTGATTGAGCTTTAAATCTCTTTATCTTTATTATACTTTGCTTTTTTGTTTGTTTTCTCAACTTTGGTCTTGTGAAATTTTGTTTTTGTTTTATTTATCCTATTTTAATTTTTTTACCTCTTGATTGTCATGATTTTTATTTGTTTCTTTGTCAATTCTATTGAGTTTTCTCTATTAATACTCTTACCTACCAATGAGACATATTTCCCTATTTTCTTCTCTTTCTATGTCTTAACTATGCTTTTCTGTTTTTAAACATTTTCAAAATCCCTTAACCCTAACATATCCCTTTCCCTACCTATAAACATTCCCCATCTTCTTTTTCTTCTGTTTCTCCAATACAAACCATAGTCTAACTCAGTTGATTTTCTTTCCATTTGTACATTTAGTAATCAGTATTTTTGTAAGCACTGGATAATACTTATTCTTTCCTCCACCCCAAATTTATTTGGGTTTAAAGAGAAATAATTTTTAGTGATCAATATGGTATTTCATAGTGAACCTATGAAATATACATCACTTTGTAATTCAAACATTAAGAATGCAAACCATCCTGGCGGTGGTAGCCACTGGACCAAAAAAATATTGAAAGCTGCAAGAGAGCAACAGAGAGTCACATATGAAGACAAACCAACAACTACATAGCATAATTGTCAGTAGAAACCCTAAATGCCAGGAAGGCATATTCCAAGCCCTGAAGGATAAAAGCCTCCACTTCATATTACTACAGCCAGCAAATGAATAAAAAAAGAAAATAGTTTCATGATAAACACCAACAAAAGGAATCCTTAACTAAGCTAGCATAACAGAAGGAATCTGACACACTGAAGTGAAGGATAAACACATCGACAGGTTACAAGAGAGGAAAAAATGACCTACAGCAGCAATAAAGAAAAGAGATATTGAGAATGGAAAAAAGTTTCACAACAAAATGAAAGGGCTTCACACACATCTTTAGCAACAATTCTGACTTTCAATTACCTTTGTATCCTCGCTAAAATACTCAGACTGTATGGAAACAGGACTCATTGACTGTTGCCTGCCAGAAATGCACTTCTCGAGCAAAGACAAACATCTCTAAGCAAATGAAACTCAAATAACTAAAACCAGGATTACAGGATCAAACTGTGTCACTTCCAGGTATGTACACCCCAAAGTCTCTAAGGCAACATATTGTATCAACTGTGGCATGAGTTTATTGTAGTGCTGTTCACAATAACTCAGTCAGGATAAATCCAAATGTCCATCAAGAGATGGGTAAATAAAGAAAATGTGGAATGCACATGCAGTGGAGTTTGATCCAACATAAAGAAAGAAATGCTATTTTCAGGAAAGATGGATACAATTAGAGATCATCGCAGTGAAATAAGAAAGATGTTAATGGAGAAAATTCACATTTTTCTTATTTTTATTTATTTCTACTAAACCATTATAATTTTAGGGTTCCTCATTTTCTTGATACAACTTGGCCTATCTTGAGTTTTATGTGGGAGGTCTGTATGTGAGAGAGGGGGCTATCTCCTTGTGTGCATGTTAAAAAATAAGTTAAAACAAAACAATCTTTAAAGATATTAGATGTATGTTTATAAATAGTCCACCACACTATTATGATTTTTGTAGGCCTCAATGGAATTTTGTAGGCCTCAATAGTTATTACTATTTAGTAAATGTCTGATCTTTCTCTAAGTATTCATATTTTACTTTCATTAGGATTATTCTATTAATTTTTATTGATTTACACTCTTTTATGGTTAGAGCCCTTAAAATCATATCCCTGTATAACGTATATGTGAATGAATTTTATTCTTTGGGTGAAAGAACACCAAAGGAGAGAGAAGGGGTTGCATCTTCATAGGACCTTTAGGGAGATTTCCTTTAAAGGATTTATTTTGAGAATGTCTGGCTGCTTGGTACTGTTAGTTCATAATATAGGAAGATCTTCAGTAGAGAAGAGAATTGTGGCAGAAAATGTGTAGATGATTGTTTTCCTGTATTGCTTCACACACGCGCGCACACACACACACACACACACACACACACACATCTCATAACAAGAGACCGCATTCTATTAAATTCTGTTTCAATTAGAAATACAATCCAAATCCTAAGAAGAACATGCTGGACACCAGAGTTATGAAACCCTCAGAGGACTTGGCGGATTCCTGCTAACTGCAGACAGACATCATGGTTCCCTTTTAAATGGGTAAATTTGGTCTTTCTCCTTATTTTTCCTTCTAATTTTTAGCTGTGCACTCCTAAGTTAAAATTTAATATTATGGGTTGAAATGGAAAAGTAAAATTTACATTTCATACTGGAGGGTGAGGAATTTTAACCTACTGTTAATAGCCCCTTAGAAAGATGGTTGAAGACATGGCCTACTCATAGCATGTTGACTATCTGAAGAATGAATTATTATATCCTTGTCAAATTTTAAATATCATGCTGTTAAAACTATTAGTCACAGAGGGGGCTGTTTGACAGTAGTGTCACAAAAAATCTCTGGTCTCTACTAACAGGCAGACCCTGTAACTTAATATCAGGGTTCTACGGAGTTCTACCTACCACTGACAGTCTCTGGCTCAGCGCCGGGGACTGCTTCAAGTTTCCTTGGAATGCTGGCAGGACTCTGCTGGCCTCACTCTACTTGCTGTTCTAGCCAGCTGAGGAGGCCTTCTGTCTTTCTCCCTCTGGTAATCTCCCAGAAAAGGATTAGAAGAAAGTCTAAAGAAATAAAAAAAGCTGTCATTTCAAGTCAGGAAGAGTTTTATATTTCATATATATATATATATATATCTCCAAGAATTGAGAGTGGAGATCTAGACTAGAAGGTAAAAAAATAAAATAAAATAAAAATGGTCCAAAGAATTTCTTTTTAAAAGGCGTTTGCTTTTTTAAGCCTTAAAAATAAGATTAGAGACTGGCTTAGATGAGCCCAACTGCGATTAAAAAATAAACCTTTTATAGTTGTCAAGATTTACCCCCCTTTTTTGTTCTTTGACTTTTTCTGGCAGGGAAAGGGGCGATCTTTACCTAATCAGAGAAAAGTAAGAAGACTCACTGAGGTAGAAGCTTCACGTGGGTGAAGGTCAGGCCAATTTCCACCCAAGCAACGCTGTTTCATCACTAGGCCGACAAAGATCGAGATCCTTCTTTTCTTGATCCTTTTGTGCTTTCCGCTATTACTTTTACAGATCTAAAAAAAAACCCAGAGATTTTTTTTCATCCAAAAGTTCTATTTATTTTAAAAATCCTTCAAATTTCATGTCTCAATGGTGTAGCAACTTAAGGAAGATTTAAAACCCATAGGTTTAGGCTACACAGCAAAGGTAACTAGGAACTAACACTGAACGCCATGGATTTTTTTTTTAATTAGAACTAAGCCATTTGTTTAACCCTGGACTGTATTTCAGTTCCGGTAATATAGCCACTTTTTAGTTCCAAGGTTTCTGTCTTCTGTATCTTCAAAACATTTCCCCTGTTGATAAAACATTGGGTTACAAATTGGATGCTATTACACTTGGCAGCTTGGAAAAAGAACTGGCTGAGAAGCCAAGACCATAAAAGAAATCCTCATTCTAGCAATGTGTGGTATCCAAAATAGATGTATCTTACATGATTTTAGTTTTAAACATCAGCAGGTTTTTTATTTATAAGATGCACTAATGCACCATTTCCTGGACATGACAGTTTGACTCCATGTTTTCTTATCTAAGTAACTCTAAATTATCCTTGCATGCTTGCTCCTTTTCTTTCTCTGCCCTGTGAGTCTTATTTTCTCATGTCTTTACTTGCCAGTTATTTCTTTTTCTCTTGTCGCTTTTATATGTCACTAAATCCCAGGATAGGAGTCAGTAGTTCTGTGATTGAGGAATCTATCTGGATACTTTATCCCCCAAACAGACTTGAATTCTTAAAGCTAAAAATTACATAGTTAACACTAAAGATGTTAAGGAATTTGTAAGGATTCCCTGAACACCAGCAACCTAAGTTGTTTATTAATTATGAAGATATTAGCATCTCTATCTCAGTTATTTATGACAATATGCACAGATGACCTAGTTTCTAACATTAAGTTTTATTATTGTTGTTTTTAATTATCTGTTTATGTGTTAGGGTGTGCATATGAGTACAGTATCATTAGAGGCCAAAAGCATCAAATCCTCTGGAGTCTTGCATTGTGGGAGCTGGGAATTGACCCTGGGTCCTCTGCAAGAGTAACATGTACACTTTTTGGCTCTGCCTGCATTTATCTCTGCAAGTCAGAAGAGGACACCAGATTTCATAACAGATGATTGTGAGCCAGAGTGTGGTTGCTAGCAATTGAACTCAGCATGACTGGAAGAGCAGCCAGTGCTCTTAACCTCTGAGTCATCTTTCCTGGCCCAGAACATGTACTCTTAACCCCTGAGCCATCCCTGCTACCTTGGTTTTGTTACTTATGGAAAAGAAGACATTGTATAAATCAGTGAATTTTTACTACTTGAACTAATGACAAAGATATGTGAGGCTGCCTCCACCAACATTTCTCATCTCACTATAAAACTCCAGAAAATGCCATTTTACCTAAGCTGGTTCATATTAATTTCTTTGTTTAAAAAGGGAGGGGTTAAAAATACCAGTTTCTCCTTCATTTTGAGATTCATTTTCTAGTCATCCTTCTCCATCAGTGAACATCCACTATGCATGTTTCTCATTCTTTAGGTACCCAGTTATTTTTAAGTGTTGTAACATACATATAAAGTACGTCTACTGTTATTTAAAAGATCAACAGCTTCCCTTTTTATCAAAGTCAGCATTTTGGGCTGAATGTTAGCACAGCTCTCAGGAAACGGTGGCGTGCAATTTCATGCCAGCTGCATTGAGCAACAGAATTCTTTAATGTGCTTAGCCAGTGTTTGTATGATTGGTTCACCAGCCCTTGTATGGTCTGTCTCTTTTAAGGATTGTAGAGAGTTAAAAGCAGCAAACATGCTATGACAGTGCTGTTCCTGTTGAGGACATTCATTTTCTTGAGTAGATCAGTTCACAGTTACTTCAGGGCAGTCATATAGGCCATTTTACTTGGTCATTAATTAAGCAATAAGACATGACAGGCAATATATTTCTGGGCCATTTAACATATCTCTTGAGGGATTTTTAAAGCAGGAGGATAAAGGTCAAGTGACTTTAACCACTTGAGAAGTTCACTGCCAGGATTTTTTTATACTACAAAAGCATGAATATAAATGATTGAAAACAAGACAAATATAGGGATTGTTTTCAATGTATTGTACCAAAAATTAGCATAATAAGTCAAAATAATTTATAAATAAGTATATGAAGTATTTTATACTTGTACTCTGTGTTACTGTTACGTAAATTAATTTTCCTATTAATTTTGTGAAATGCTTATTATCTCCATTATATAGTATAAACATGAGGGCCTCAGGGAAGTTCTACAGCTACAGCTTTGCACTATGATTGTGAATTACAACTTATAGACTTAAAGCATTGTTCTCAACCAATTTCTACATTCTTTTGATGAAAGCAAATAATGTCTTAGAAAACATGCTTGTCTCAGAAACTAATTATTTCTTCTGATGTCATGATTCCTTTTAGTAAATTCTAAATAATTAATAACATTGTTTACTAAGTCAATAGTTAATGGCATATATAAAATGATCATATTAGCTGAAGGATATAGTTCAATGACAGAGTGCTTAACCAACATGCTTGAGTCATAAATTCAATTCCTGGAAATGGCAAAAATTATTCAAATTATATACATAAATAAATAAATTGTAGATAAACTTGGCAAACTACTTAAAGAAACTTTTGTACTTTGCTAGAAGATGCATAAGATTCTTCTAGAATCTAAACACGCATGCTGAGGGTATTTCTTCTGTCTCTTTTGACCCACATATCAGTTGCCCATTTTGCCTCCTGAATTCCCTGCTCCTGTTCTCTCTCCATTCTCTTTATTGTTGACTGATGTTTCTGTCCTGCT
The DNA here is from genome assembly GCA_001685095.1 of Ellobius talpinus. Lineage (NCBI taxonomy): Eukaryota > Metazoa > Chordata > Mammalia > Rodentia > Cricetidae > Ellobius > Ellobius talpinus. Next base: position 13,272 of record LOJH01007515.1, read on the forward strand.
TGGTCCTGCAGTCATTCAGTCCCAAAGAAATACACAGAGGTCTACATTTATTATAAACAGATTGACCTATTAGCTCAGGCTTCTTATTAACTCTTATAACTTATATTAGCCCATAAATCTTGTCTGTGTTATCCACATAGCTTGTACCTTTTCGAGGCAGTCACATCTTGCTTGCTCTGTGTCTGGCTTCCTTTGTGTCTGGGTGACGACTGCAGACTGAGCTTTTCTCTTCCCAGAATCCTCGTTGGCCTGCCTCTACTTCCTGCCTGGCTACTGGCCAATCAGCATTTATTTAAAATACANGGCTTCTTATTAACTCTTATAACTTATATTAGCCCATAAATCTTGTCTGTGTTATCCACATAGCTTGTACCTTTTCGAGGCAGTCACATCTTGCTTGCTCTGTGTCTGGCTTCCTTTGTGTCTGGGTGACGACTGCAGACTGAGCTTTTCTCTTCCCAGAATCCTCGTTGGCCTGCCTCTACTTCCTGCCTGGCTACTGGCCAATCAGCATTTATTTAAAATACAGGTGACAGGGTATAGACCATTGTTCCACAGCACTTTGTTGATATTTTATTATGAAAATAATTCTTGAGCCAGTAAGAGGGATCAGTCATTAAAGGTACTTTCCACCAAATTTGTTCACATTTGTCACTACCTGGGAATCAGAGAGTGGAGGGGTACAGATAATTCTTGCAAGTTGTCATGTGACCTCCAACTCCTGCCTTGGCATGTGTATGCACATACATACTAAATAAGTAAAGTAATTTTTAGTGAAAAAAATGAGCATTCTCATCCTTTTATAGCTATTTGGACAATTTCCCCTAAATTATAATACTCTGAATACTTTCTACTTGATCCCTAACTTTCTTGAATTTTCTGTATAGTCTCACCATTCTCTTCTTATTGTTATTAGAAATATTATTACGAACAGGTAACTAATTTAATTTCATAATATACTTTTTTCATGAATACACACATATGTGATCAATAAACATTGTTCACCTGTATAAACTGATGTATGGATTTCCTAAAATTAAAAATTTCAAATTTCTCACACTATATCCAAATATTCTTCAATACATCTCTTTATGATAAGCAACTCTTCATTTTATACATATGATATAAAACATAATACATATATAATCTATCTTACAAAATAGCAGCTTTCCCTACTGCTTTTTTAAGCATTCTTAATATTAGTTACTGCTCCCCTACCTCCTCTCTTTTACCCTCCCATCTTCCTGCTTAAACCTCCTTGGCAATTATCCTTCCTTCTTCATGTTACCTGTATTCTACTCTCACTTCTCCCGAGGACCTTTCTTTTTCCTCCCACCAATGGTCCCTTTATAATTTTCTGGATTCTACAGGTACTCCAAAATTAAACATGAAAAGACTCTTTGCTACTATTGAAGCAAAGCACATGGTCACCTATGTTCATATGTGCTCTATTAACAAATAGTTGGGCCATGGAGGAAGGCTAGCTATCCATCAGCTGATGAATAGATAATGAAAATAATGGCACCTATGTATAACGGAATTTAATTTGACTGTAATGAAAAACGAAATTATAAAAATTTCACATAAATGGGTGGAACTGGAAAAATGTGCTTATTGTCCACACTCAGATAAAAATCCAGAATAACCAACATTACATGTTCTCACCTGCCTAGTTTTAGTTATAACATTCTGAGCCTTACTTCACTTTAAATATATATGAACTATTGGCTAGATTTTATTATTTTGCTTTTACTGAAATAGTTTCTTCTATCAGCCAGTAGCACTTATCTTATTTTCATGATGTGTAATTTCTACATTAACTAATTTATTTAATATTTATCAAAGATTGACTGAATCTTTTTTTCTCAGTGTCAAGGTTGGAGTTTTGTTATGTCAAATCCATCTTGAGTGGCTTTATAATACTGTGATATCCCCTTCTATATTATTTCTCAGTCATAGTTCCCCCCAAACTCTAAAGTTTTGCTATATGTATATGAGTGTGCATGTGTATATATATAAATGTGTTTGTGGTATGGATATGTCTATATGCTTGCTTTTATGGATATGTTATTAATAGGTTTGTTGAAAAATAGTTGTCCCGCAAACAAGGCCATCTTTAGGAACAAACTCTTAGGAAAACACCATGAATTATTTCTTGTCTAAGAATAACATCCATGTTTATTGCTTGACATCAGGAACCTGGTAATGCATATCTTACCCTTTAAACCTGTGCTGGTTTTACTGAAAATAAATTAAGGCTATATTACATTTTTAAATATTATTTTATATTTGCTAACTATATGTTGAAGGTGATAGGTGTTTGCACATGCTCCATGGCAGACGTGTGAAGATCAAAGGACAACTTTTGGGAGTTGGTTCTCTTTCCACTGTGTGGTTCCCAGGCATTAGACTCAGGGTTTCAGTTTTGTTGACAGGTATCTTTCCCCATGGAACAATCTTGCTAATCTCTCTTTTGAGTTTTGAGAGAATATTTTGATTTGAAATACTGTGTGAGGAGCAGCCATTTCTTCAAGACATACAGAGAGGAGGTACTCACTGCAGGAAGTGCAGGCCTAACTTCCCATGGCTGAATGGTAGCTTCTGAAAGAAGTCAACCTAAGGAGGTGAACCGAGAGGCTGCCCTAGGACACCACCATCTCTGGTCGTTCTCTGGGCTTGAGGATCCGCTTTGCTCCTGATACAGGTGTTATTATTACTCACCAAGTAACAAGTGATTTCATACATAATTTTTCTTTAAACGAGCTGAACTTTAACATCCTATTTCATTTTTTGCCACTTGTGACTAAAATATTAGTGATAAGAAACCTGTAAGAGCTTCTGGAATTGACATAAGTCACAAGTCTCAAATTACCCTCTCAAAAAGCCGGTATATGAAAAGTTGATCCAGTATATTTATATTCTGCTTGAAGTAAATTATAAAACTGAAAGTTTGTTAGAGTCAGTGATTTTTTTTATCTCTGCCCATATTTACAACCATTTACAGCTTGGATTAAGTCCTAAAGATATATATTTAAGCTGGTGGATGAGGAGGTATTTCCAAAATTCATTACTTTTCTATTCCTGGCTATACTTCCAGCAAGTAAAATATAAATTACCATAAATACATTGAGTCTAGATCAAGTACAGCTCTTTAAATATAAATTTATAAAAAGAAGACTTCTAGTAGTTTCCACAGAATCATTTTGTTAAGATGGATAGGTTGAATGTCTACACACATCCCCTTTTGCTGTTGAAGAAGACTCCCAACTGTACAATTATGATATCATGTAAAAAATCACTTAATAAAATTTTCTTGTGAAAATTTCAGGCAAAATAATGTCCTGGTGATGAACTGTGAGCGTTTCTCCTTGTTTGAATGGAGATTTATGAAGACCATGCATTTTAAGGTCCAATATTGAGGCCGAACGTCAAGAGCCATTTTGCTAATACTTTTATGGCCATTTGAGGTCTGCAAAAATATTAATCTTTTATCCTTAGAATGCCTTTTTAGGCCATTGCCAAGAAGGTCCTATCCATTCTATTACTGCAGATGGCTCTCTCTAATATACCAATAGTTATTAAAGGCTCAAATCATGGGTTCTTAGACTTTCCCCCTCCGTTTTCCCCTTTTTTATTTATAAAAGGCATCGACATAAATTACTGTACATGCACAAAAAGACCCCATTTAGAAAATAGTTTCTGAATCCCCATTCTGTACAGTAATGGTTCATGCAACTGTATTAAGTCAGTTCCTTTAATGGGGAGAGTGCCTTTTTAGTTGGTGAGAAATCTGCTCCTGCTGAGATTTGAACCAGGAACCCTTAGATCTAAGAGCATTTGCCTTACTCTTCAGATAAAGTGAAATCTTCTTAGAAGGAGTGGGGGTAAGGTGGGATGGCGGTTTTCTTTGACTTTGGAGCTCTATCTTTGACGATTTTAGTCTTTCTGAATTTTTTTTCTCAGTCTCTTTCCTTCACCATGTGTTTTGTCTGTTCTCGTTTTTCTTGTTTGATCATTTGACTGACACAGGCTTTAAAAAATGTGAATATGAACTTCTGCATCTAAGACTAACATTTAATATCTATTGTTGCAATACACTTAAAAAGCTGTAAATACAGTTCAAGCCTCATGATTGAACTGGAGACTCTCTAATTTTCTTCTATGTGTAAGAGTCTGTGAATCTTAGTTATTTGTCTGAGGCATGATTTTCTCTCCGTGGGAGAAAAGAAAATCATCATGTAGTCCCATGAATGACTGATTGACTGATGATATTTACTCCTTCAGTAGGGCTTCTAGAACCATCTCAAAAACACATGTGGCAGCGGAAGAAAAGCTTACTGCTCTTTATGTTGTTGGGGCTGCATACACTTAGTGGGTGAATTTCAATGAACTTCTGATACAACTTCCATCACTTTTTACAAACCCCGTAATATTCCCTAAGGTCTAGCACATGTATAGTCGATTACAAGATGAAGCTGTCTTATTTTTGTTTTGTTAGGGACAGGATCTTGAATAGCGCAGGTTAGCCTTGAAATCTTTATGCAGCTGAGAATGGCATTGAACTTTTCATCCCCCTGTCTCAGCAACCTGTGTGTTGGGATTTTAGCAGTATACTTAGTTTTAGTCTCAAAACTAGATTTGTTCTAAGTGTTTGGTAAGGAAAGCTGAGTGCTGGGACTCTAAAGCACCGGGAAATGAGGAAGCAGGATGTGATATTACAAACACCAAAGTGACTTTCCTCTCTCTGTGTCCTGTGAGCTGCCATTGTTTCAGCATTAAACACTTTCTAAAACTCTCAGCCCATCAGGCGCTTTATGGAGCATATAAAGATTCCCTTGCATAGGAGAAATTGTTGACATAAGGGTGAGTTTATATAATTTAAATATTCCAACTGAAAATATATGTATAGCCAGAAGGTTTTCCACACAAAAAGAGAACTTAGTAGCACATATTCTTTCCTTGTTGCGATGTCACCCTAATTGTTCAGTGGTAGCTTCCTGACGTCAAACAGCAAACATGTAGACAGAGACTTGGTACTTTATGTGAGATTAGAATATTATGAACTCTTGCTTAATAGGGTTTTTTAAAAAAAAATCAGGAAATTTAAGTTCTTTCTTAGACATTCAACAATACTCAACTAAATTGCTAAGTCCTAAAATTATGTCATCAGCAATAGCTAGATCCTTGAAGATGAAGGGTGACTTGAAATTATATTGGCAAAATTTCACATCCAAAGGCAATGAAATACATCTACTACAATAGGAAAAAAATTTTCAAAATAAATACTCTTTTCATTTTTGTCCCATGATCTGCTTAGTGTCAGATCAATTGTATGGGTGTATTCCATCAAAATGATTGCAGTAGACCAACCATTCAGAAACATCTGTGTATTAAAGGGAGAGTCAGTGATTGTCATAGAAAACATAGACCATGATGCCTGGCCATAAGACAATGAAATGAACATATGCAAGCCAATTTATAATTGAGACATGTGTTGTCCAAATTTCTGGTTCCTGATTAGTTTTTACACACTATAAAATGTGAAAAACATTTTTTTCTTCATGGAATGAATGATCTCTTTTTTTTCAGTTTTTGGGACAAAGAAAAAAATTGGGTAAGCCTTCATCAAATGACTTACCCATTCTAAACTGTTTCTGCTAGTGTTAGACTTTCCTCATTAACCCGAAAAAGTAAGATAAGAATACTCTGGCCACTTCTGTGTGTCACTGGGACATGGGTCTTGAGAAATGGAAGGGCAATGGGTACCAAAAAAAAAGAGTTAAAATAAATATCAATGAAATGATGCAAGAGTGTACAAAGGGAGCATTCTACATTTTAGGTTCCCTGCTTCTTGGGAAACAAAGCACGCAGCTATTTGAAACAACCCATAAGCAATGCAGTTGAGTTTGGTTGTTTTTCTGTTCTTCTGCTCTCCTGTTAGGTTGTGTAAACACCAGCGCATCTCTTTCCAGGTAGTGATTATTGTTTCCCTAAATATGACTCTGTATTCAAGACCTTTTCTTTCCTCCTTAAATTCTTCATTAAAGAAGCATAGCGATTAGCAAACACGTTCTAGAGAAAGATAAGAAGAAAAATTGCAATTTGAAAGAATGTGAATGAGTGTCCTCTTCTGTGAAATTGCACTGTCATCTCCAGAAATGTAACTGACACCATGAAGAGGAAAAACAACAGGGTGCCAGGAACATGGGCTGTGTCTCCGCTATTCCACCTTCATCTCCACGTCTGCTTTTTTTCCCATTTGTTGAATGAAATTTTTCCATTTGCTGAATGAAATCTGAAGCAAGTACTATAACTTTCTCAAGCCATTTTCTGATATGCGTTCTGTAGCTCATTTGGTGGAAATCAGTTCTCCTAAGTAGCATGCAATCGTCCTGTCCGGGGTAAAATTAAAACTAACTTGATTTTCACCTAAAATCAAAGTTTTTCTCTTTAGACAAATTTGGCCCTGAGACAGGGAGACTGGTATGACTGCTGTTTGCCTTTTGCTAGGGAGGCATGAAGGAACATTTATTCACCCTTGATAGGGTAGCAATGACAGATCAAATACACAATTCCTCCCAAGCCTAGCATAGTGAGCCAGTGAATTTATTAGGGCCATTAACAGTAGTAGGAATGATGGGTCACTGACAGGAGTATGACGACTTAAAAGTAGCTTCCTCATAAGAAAAAAAATATCCTAGTGCAGAATGAGTGATGACTCAGTAAAGCTGCTCCAGGGAGCTCTCAGAAAAGCTCCCAAGCAGATCCCTACACTGAAGACTCTCTCCTACCAAGCAATGTATTCATTGCTTTTATAGCCTTGAAGAGAAGGCTGAAGAATCATTTATCTCTTAATTTTCTAAGTTTTGTGAGCCTTCTGAGCCTTAAAAGTTTCCATTAACTTCTTTAGTTTTGAGAGTCTCCCTCCCACTTCCAGGAAGTGGTGTTTCAACTTTCTCATTGACCCCTCCTCCCCTCCTCGGTCGGCTTCCCTGTTCTAAACTTCTCATAGGCAGAGTGAGAATAATGAGGAGTTAGATAAACCAATTATCTACTGAGTCATCAATTTGTTCCAGGGATGTTGTTATTAGAAGACTCATTCGAAATTCCCAAATTAGTTATTTTTTCTATTGTTGTGCTAAAATATGCTATTATATCATGGCTGAGGCAATGTACAGAAGGAACAGTATATTTAGATTTATTCTTCTTGGGGATAAGAGGCCATCATGTCAGGGAGACATGGTAGCAGTTAGCAGGAAGCTGAGAGTTCACATTCTTTAAATGCAAGCATGAAGCAGAAAAAGCAAAATCAGTGAGGAGTGGGACTTTAAACTCTCAAATCTCACCTCCAGTGCTGCACTTCCTCCATGAAAGCCATGCCTCCGAAACTTCCCCAAGCACCGCCACCAGCTGAGGAACCAGATATTTAATAATATAAGGCTAATGGGTGCCCTATCTCAATCAAACAACCACCCTTTCTATTCCGATTTTGCCAGATGGTTTTTCCCATATGATTTGTAGACATGCCTACTGAGCCTTCCAAATGTGGTGACGTCATGGGCTGAGTGGGGCTTTGCATTTGACTAGCTTCTTGAAAGCTCAACATACGGGATTGCTCCTCATACAGATCTCCCAGATGAAACTCTTAAACATTGTAAGAATTTCCTTTGGCTGGTGTCCTTTGCCAGCTGGCTTGTCGGCTGCTTTTCCAACATGGTCCACACTTGATCTATAGCTGTTATGTCATGCCTCATCTCTCTTCCCTCATGCTATTCACACACCTCTTATCACAGCTTTGGATTTCTTTTAGAAAAAATATAATATGTATAACTGTTTTGTCTTAATGAGTCTATGTGGGCCTCCGGAATGCTTGTTGTCTCTAGAAGCCAGAAGAATGTGTCATATGCCCTGGAACTGGAGTTGCCGACAGTGGTAGTAGGTACTGGGTATTAAACCTGCGTCCTTTACGAGAACAAGTAATTTTAACTTGTTCTTCAAGTTAATTTCTTGAAGCATCTAACCTCTGATTTCTGAGGTGAAAGTTAAAAATACCATATTCTTGAAGATGTAGGCAAGTTAACACTAAGTGGTTTCTTTGCATTCCCTCTAGCCATACCTTCCTTCCGGGAAAGGTAGGCCCTGCATGGAGGTGTACAATATCAAGCAATATTGCATCCATATTTTATTGTTTTATTTTTATCATATTTTCATCTCTTTTTCTCTCCCTCTCCCCCCTTCCTCCTTCACTTCTTTCATCTCTCTTTTCTTTGTTTGTTTTGAAACAGGGTCTCATGTAGCCACTGCTGGCCTAGAATTCACACATCCAGCCAAGAATAACAACCTTGAATTTTTGATCTTTCTGTCTCTACCCCTAAATTCAAGTGTTATAGGTATATGCTACTCGGTGGCCCAATTTTTTGTGAGGCTAAGACTTGTTGTCATCCATAACACCTTTGCAGTCACAGTCATCATGACACAGCTCTTTAAAATGCTCTTAATAGATAAATTTGTTGTTTTGCAATTTCACACATGTACGTGATGTATTCTGACCTAGTTCTTTTTTATATTTATTTATTTATTATGTATACAATAGTCTGTCTGCTTCTGTATGTCTGCAGGCCAGAAGAGGGCCCCAGACCTCATTACAGATGGTTGTGAG
>LOJH01007516.1:0-29906 GCA_001685095.1 Ellobius talpinus
CTCCCTTCTTTTCTCTTCTCCCTCAAGCCTAGATTCCTCCTTCTACTTATTCTCTCTGCTCACCAGCCCCCACCTATTCCTCTGCTGCCTACCTGTTTGCCATTAGATCAGTCAGGTACCTTAGGCAGCCAAAGCAACACATTTTTGCATCATTAAACAAATGCAATGTAAACAAATATAACATATCTTTAGATAGTTAAAGTAATATTCCACAAAATCAATCAATCAATCAATGAATCTATCTATCTATATATCTATCTACCTACCTACCTATCTACCTACTTACCTACCTATCTATCTCTTAGGGGGATTTATTAAAATGACTTATAGGATATGGTCCAGCCAGTTTAACAATGACTGCCACCCAGGGAAGGTTCACCCATGATTGTTTAGCCCACGTTTATCATGTCTTCTATATTTGTTGCTAGCAGAAGCACAGATTAAATGTGGATCTTCCACCTCAAAACAATAGGATTAAAGGTGGGTCTTCCCACTTCAAATAATTAATTAAGATAAAAGAACTCACAAGTTACCCAGCCTTGGGTTTTTGTATAATTCCAGATGTAGTCAAATGGACAAACAAGAATAGCCACCCAAGTCTGCCTCATTCCAACTTGACACACAATAATGCCTTGTCCTATTTACTTTCCAAATGAAAAAAATAACTAGGTAACAATTTTATCTACCATGATATAACTATTTCTTGTATAATTTTAAATGCATTGTATGTATAATTAGGTCATAATTACAGCTAACATGATGTAACTATCCCCTGTACAATGGCAAATGCTTTATAAACTTTTAAATAGGTAGCAATGCCCCCAAGGCTCATTCTTTTAGTATGTCAATCTTAAATGTGATAGCCACTTAATTCTCTTAAATGATGTTACATTAGATGATAAAGAAATTGAGGAAGGAAAACCCAAATATCTGTCCAAGCATATTCTTAACGAAGCACGACGGACACTCCTGTCCTCCGAGAAGCTTTAGGTTGTGCCTTTTCTCTTGCTATTCTGCTTTGCATGTTATTTTTACTTCTTTTTTTTCTTTCTAACCACCTTTGTGTACCTGCAGGTCTGCTGTAAGTTCATTTGATCAAGGCTAAACTTAAGATCAGCTTCTTTTCAGACTGCAGTTGAGATCTGCTTGGGGAAACACCAGGGTTTGCATCTGAGTCTGGTCCATGTACTTGGTGTCGGGAACACAGAACAAGGTCCTGTCCAGTTTCAGAAATGATGCGTTGACAGCAGATAGAAGAACCCTTTAAAATTCCATTTGAGCTAAGTTGGCCAAAGCAAGTCACATTGCCCAGCATAATATAAATAGTGTGAGCATTCTACTTACTGGGGTACAGGAGGACTTACTGAAAATTAGTACAGTTTATCACACTTGCTATCACGAAATTTTATTAAAAATTTAACAAAGAATTGCTTTACTATCTTTTGAGCCAGAATTACAAACTTTCTGATCTACTTTTATTGCTTTTGTTCTCATTGTAGAAATAAAATTATAAAAGACTTATCAAATTAAAATCATATGAATGCTTTTCCTTCTGTATTTTAAGAGCCATGTTTGATTATAATAGTAGCTTCTGTCAAACTAAACATGTTCTAGTGCTTTAGAATGCATTGTTTATTATGGAAAATAATTCATGGAATATTTTCCAAATGCAGATTCCCTTTGTCTTTAGGATGTTATATAATAGGGTTCTTTGCCACAATGTGTCTTTGTTTTATTGGTACATCCACCTCACGTCTTATGCTTGCTGTTTGCAATGAAAGTCACAGGATTTGGGTCCTTGGAGTGTGAAAATGATAGGCAAAAGAATTTTTAATTGAAAATGTGAAGAAATAATTCATCAAATACATGAGCTCTGTGTGTTCAATATATATAATGAATCACAAATATTGTAAAGCCACTGTTTGGGAGTCTCAGATTCATAATTAAGGTTTTTTTTGTTTGTTTTTAGTTTGTTTTTCAAGACAGGGTTTCTCTTTGTAGCCCTGGCTGTCCTGGAACTCACTCTGAGGACCAGGCTGTCTTCAAACTCATAGACCTTTGCCTGTCTATGCCTCCCCAGTGCTGAGATTAAAGGTGTACACCTCCACCACCGAGTCCCATAATTAAATTGACAAAAATAAAATAAAAAAATAAAACCATGAAAGCAATGGAAATAAAAAGAACCAATTCATAAAGAAATACCTATGTGAATTACTGTGCATTTTGTATTGGGAACCTTGGAGACCAGAAGGAAATGGCCCATTTGTGGTAGCTAACAGTCACTCCAAATTCTGTGTCAACACAGTTGCGCTTCAGGAAGTGGGAACTGAAGTTCTCCTCAGAGGAGGGCGATAACATTGCTTACATAGAGTGAGGGTAGATGAGTGGCCAAATAGTAGGCAGTGAAGAGACATCTTTGCAGTTCATCATTGCAGTTGACAAAGCGTACCCTAAAAAAATCTAGATCAATTGTAGATACAGATATCCTCAAGATTTATATGAGGATACAACATTACAATATGACTATTTTTCATTTTAACAAAAGGAAAGTTGGAAACTTTTTAGCAAACTTTTTGTCCTAGAAGACCACACTGAAAAGTAATACATTCAAGAAATGAAATGAGATACGTTCAAGTATTATGTGTTGAAATTCCTTCTACTTAGATTTTTTTTAGATTTGGAGAAAAATTTTTTTCAAACTTCTGAGTCAACTCTGGCCTCTATACTACATACTACCCAGCTGTTTTCTTTTATGTTTGCCAGCTGTCTCAGTTTCACTTCTGTTCCTGTGATAAAATACTCAGACATAAAGCAACTTCGGGCTACTCTTCCAGGTTTATTCTATGATGGAAGCCATCATGTCCATGGTCAAGAGTGGAGCGAACCAGGCGTGTGCACACCGCTCTGTTCTTGTTTCCTTGTTTGTGCTTGGTGTCCCCTTCTTACATCTTGCAGGACCCCCTTCCTAGATAATGCTGCTCCTAGTGGCTGCATCTTCCCAAATCAATCAGTTTTATTCATTCTGCCTCAGGCGTGCACACACTGGCCTGCCCTATCTAGACAATCCTTCATTGAGATGCTGGGAGCATGTGATTATACATTGTGTCAATTAAAGCTAATCATCACACCAGTCATTTACATAACCAACGTGTCATAGACATCAGTCTGTGACCCTGTAGCTCTGCATTTTGAGCATTGAAGACAGGGAAGCTGAATGCCACAGATTCACAGGTGCAATGACACCGGATTACACCTAGAAGATTTTATCCTAAGAAAAGGTTGAAGAAATTGAAACTGGTATATAAAATTCCAGATAATTCCTCAAGTCCTCAGAACGGAATGAATTTAACCAGTCAATGTGTTGGGATTGCATTGTAGTTGAAAATAGACCTTCTATGGGCTGACTTCTCCTGTGGAATGGCCTCCCTGGTTCAGTGGTTCATGTGCGCTGTCATAGCTTATGGGAACATCATCCTTGAACTAGTGTTGCCAAGGTTTTTGCTCAGTGTTGGAGCATTGTTTTTTCTGTTGGTGCTTGACTTTTCAGTTGCCACTGAAATTACTCTACTTAGATATCAGTCATTTTTTAGAATTCATTGGTTATGAGAGCTTAAATGCTGCTTTCGTGAATAAATCATTCATTTGACTTTGTGAGTGGAGCAAATGAAAAGACAGACACACAAACAGAAGTACAGTACAGCAGGAATCAGGTAGGGGGAGGCGGCCTACTCAGCAACCCAGGACCCCAACGTCTTTATTATGGGGAGAAATGGGTAGGGCTTGGCTATTCTTTTTGTACAGCGTGAAGATGTGTCCCTCGGATTGCTTTAAGGAAAATCTGAATGGCCGTTAGCTAGGCAGGATTTTTGGGCAAAGAGGACAATGGAATAAAGGCCAGAAATGCCATGAGGCACAGAGTGAGCAGGAAACACACTATGGAGATCAAGTAATAAAACCACGAGGCAGAAAGTAAATTAATAGAAATGGGTTAATTTAAGTTAGAAAGAAGCCTAAGCTATCAGCTGAGCTTTCATAATTAGTAATAAGTCTCCGTGTTGTGATTTGGGAGCTGGTTGATGGGACAGGGAAAGACTAGCCACATATTGTACCCCACATTGGCTTCGAATCCCAGACCCTGAGATTAAGTCTCATACTCTACCAGCAGCCAGTACTGCAGATGAACCCTGCAATTTCCTACCTGTTGCAAGGAAGGCCACTTGTTCATCCTGGCCACCCAGCATGCTTAGATCCGAAATAATCATACAGAAACTGTATTAATTAAATGACTGCTGGCCCATTAGCTCAAACTTCTTATCAGCCAACTCTTACATCTTAGTTTAACCCATTTCTAGTAATCTGTATGTCACCACGAGGTCGCGGCCTACCAGCAAAGTTCCAGCATGTCTATCTCCAGTGACAGATCCATGGTGTCCTTCTGACTCTGCCCTTTCTTCGTAACTGTTCTTAATGTGTATAATTTTACTGTATTAGAGTTACAACCTTTCATTTTCATTTAGACAACAGGGGGAAAATCTTCTGGAGTAATGTTTTAGTACACTGTGAAGTTGTGTCTTTTCCAAAGTGCAATCTGATTGGTTTGATAAAAATCTGAACGGCCAATAGCTAGGCGGGATTTGGGGAATGTTGACGAAAATGTGGCAGATATTTTGAGAGATGGAAGGAGAGGTAACTGCTGCAAGCCATGTGGCAGCACATGAATTGGCAGAAGTAGAAATGGGCTCATTGACATTATAAGAGCTACTTAGAAATAAGCCCACACCATCGACCAAGCTTTCATAACTAATAAGTCTTCATGTCATTATTCATGAGATGGTGGTCCAAAGAAAAATCTGCCAACATTAGTCTCTGGAAGAGGTTTTGGTAGGAAGCAGTCTCAGTCTGTAAACATCCAGGAGAAGAAAACAACAGTTTCTGGTCTTTGTACACTCATCAATCGCTCATAAACACTTAGACCCAGACCCTTACCCTCAGGGAAAACCTTGAAACACTCTTAGTCTGATACACATCGGAAAGAACTTGACCAGTTCCCCATGAGTGCTTGGAGTCCCTGGCATGGTGGTGCCCATTTACAATACACGTTCACTAAATGCTCACTTGGGATCCTCTGCAACCTTTAACATGTGAGTGTATTTCAGGGGCAGAAGTGTGCAGAATTGCTAGGAACAGCAGTGGGAGAATTTTTTTCATCATCTTTGCTTATACAGGAAAGTGCCACTGAAATTATACTAGGTTTTAGTATTGAAATCTCATTAAAATAGTTTCTTTTTCAGTAAAGCAGATTTTACCACAGCTGTTTTATGTAATGTTCTTTCATTTCTCATGGGTCTTGTTCTTTTTCTATGTGATATCTTTACATTTTTTCTTTTAATAATTTATAATACATAAAACATACTCATTTTAATGATGCATTTAACCACTCTGTTAATTGTAGCATAGAATCTCAGGGTACGTAAGGGTTGTGATTGTTACTGTTAAAGTAAAAGACAACTTTGCCATTTTGCTGTGAGCATTGGTGTTGTTAAAATTTGCTGGCTGTTTTTTGTTTACGGAATTGAAAAACGGTAATTTTATGCTTTAGCCATTTTGTAAGCACTGTACCAAAAATTGTATGACTAACTAGAATATTTTTCTTTGCCTCCCTATTTGTACTTTACATGTTAGGAATCATATTATTCTTACACAAATATAAATTATTCTAGAAACCAGTAAGCCATTTTATTTTCAATAAGTGTTTAATATCTACAAGTGTAGGCAATTTAAGTACATATCTGTCTACATACTAAATTAAATTTTAGTCATGGAGATTCACTGCAATTGAATTATATGAGTTTATTTAGCTATTGTTTAATGTAAAGCATTATAATTTTCAATAAATATTCTTAATTGTCCATATAAAATGCTTTATGCTGTCAAAATCATGTTGGAATTCCTCAAAATAATCCAAGCGTGAGTATTAGGCACATGACAATATTCTATGATGATTTTTACTGATAATCTGGTAACCAAACTGAGATGTTTCCTCCAGGATGCTTGAGATCATGCTATTGATTTGATTATCATGAGTTCCTTCAGTGCGGTGCTTGTTTTAGCACCTCTGGTTTTTATGAGCCTTCCCATCTTGATACTGACACACATTTTGCTATAGCTGTAGTTGTAATTACTTAGTTCAGGTATAGAAAGAGCACACTGGGCTTCAACAGTCTGCCCTCCCTGCAACAGTGCTGCTGACCGACATTTACATACTGCAGTTTAAATTAAATTAAATCGGATTGGTTCTAAATTGCCTGGTCCTGAGTAAATGAGATTTGCTAATTCACTATTAAGTCAATCTGCAAACTGAGGTCATGATTTAGATTTTATTATTTTTATGGGAATGATGTTAGGAACTTTTCAGCTCATGGTTCTAGTTCCACCCCAGCCTAGCAGTGTCCCTTCGCTGACCACGGTGAAGATACGCACAACAAGGTTGCAAAGACCAGACTCCCAAGCCTGATGGCTGTTTCATCCCAAGCATACTGGCGTCTTGAATGTAGAGCATGAACTGTGTCGGAATGAGTGAGTAGGAGGATGTGCTTCTGGGTAAGTCGGGTTTGAAGTCACAATTTTCATGATAGGTGTGTGGTTTGTAACAGTTGTATTCAAGTGTGCTAATAAATGCCCGTGTATATTGCAACTTGAAATAAAATACTCCCACGGTAGCCCAGAATGGAGTATAATAAATAAGGTTTCTTTATTCAGGGGTAGACTCACAGATCAGTAGTCCTCTGTGTGAGCGGGAATTCTAGCAGCCAAGGAGCCACACACCCTTTTCCATCTGTTCATGTGACCACGCCCAAAGTGGGCCAGCTTCTTAAAGGCTATTGGCTGAAGGAGTTCCCACAGCAATATATTAATTCCGATTTGCTCCAGAAAGAACAGCAATAAAATTATTGTTAGTGGCTGTGTTACCAATTATTATGAGCTATGGGAATTTTTGATTCTTTTTAAAAATGTTTTTTTCTATTAAGCTTCAGGTCTTTCATTCTTAAATCTGAGCTTCTATAAACCAAGGAGTAACAGTGACTGTGTTAGCTAGAAAATATAAATACAAGTAGCCAGTAGGAATAGTTAGCAGAGACAAACTCCTCGTGGTGGCTGTAGCCTGGTCATGTTAGCATCTGATGCTCCAGAGGGTGAGAGAAGAACTTGGGGTTTCAGTGACAGAGCCGAAATGTGAAAGTAAACAAAGAAACCCAGCTGTGTCACCCCGAAAGCTGAAACATTGACTATCTAGCTCCTTATCTAAATGCTGCTGTTATCTAGAGCCTTGGTTGCTGCTGCTGCTGCTTACCCTCCTTGGCTGCCTTTGTTAGATAAGACAGAGGAAGCTTAGAATCTCTTTCCCACCGGGAGTGAGGGCCTTGCAAAGAACGTATTCAACTTTTACATCTATGGAACAAGTCTACATAGAAATTATCCACTTCTCTAGAATAGTGGCTAAAAGAATTGCTAATTTAAATGCATTAAAATTTCAATGTATTTCCCTCAACTATCTGTATAATCCTATACACTGTTTTTAGCTCCTTTTATAGTTTCACTTAGGGAGCTCATATAGTTTTTATATATCATAGTATCACTACTATTTTCTGTATAAGTTTTGTAACATATTAATACTAAAATAACTTCAGATTAAATGCTTCATTGTTTATTGTTGAAAAATTATTTTTTGTTTTAAATAATACAGAGCAAATATCTGTGTGCATTTCTGGTAAATTATTTTTTGCATGCATATCTCAAAACAATCAATTCAGTTGAAGTATATGTTCAAATTTATAATCAAGCACTGTGCACCAGGCAATATTCAAGGCATTTTATATGATTTATTTCAGTTATTCCTAAGCCATGAAGTAAATTTATTATTGTATGAACTTGAAGAATGGGTAGAAAAAATAACATGTGCAGTTTCCTTCAGTAAGAAGGGCATGAGGATATGAAAATAATCCAACATGAAATTCCACTTTGCTGATAATGTGATTATTTATAGGTTTTTATTAATAGTGAGGTTGAACACTAAGATGTATAAAATATTTCTATTGTTTTTACTATTCAATTACCGATAAGAATCTACATGCACCTGTATATTTTTATATGTGTACCACGATTGTGAAAACTTTCTGAGAACATTTTCTGAGTCTTGTAAGTGAGGGCAAGGTGAAACCATGGAGCTAGACCCCTGTGTGTGGAATGAAAGGTTTGCTGGGGGTCAGACTGCCAAGACTGTTTCTGCAGAGCGGGTTGGAGTGGGTGGCAGTGTACAGCCAGTGGACTGGTTGGTTAGATGGCAGTCAACAGGGTGGGGTCCTTGAGCAGACGCTGGTTGTGCAGACTGACCTATACCTACAGCCATACCATAGGTGGTGCCCTTTGGAGAGATTAGGGGAGATCCTGGTGGGGAGATTCTGTGCACACTGACCTATATCTACAGCCATTGCCATAGGCGGTAATGGCTGTAGATATAGGTCAGATATATGGGGCAGATTAGGGAGGTCCTGGTGAGCAGTTTCCTGCTGTAATAGGATGCTTTTCTGGTAAACACACTGGATGAGGGATTCCTGAGAAATGCTGACCCAGTAGCAGTCAGTCTGTCTATGTACCTGATCACAGTCCCCTCTTTAGGACCTTGTCACCAGCACTGCCATTTTGGGGTCCACTTTGGACCACATTCTTGCTTACAGAGCTGTGTTCCCTTTTCTGACATACAACCAAATCAGAATGTGCAACATTTAAAAAAGTTGAAAAATTGAACTTGTTTCCATTATTCTTAAGTATTATTTTTTGGGCGGTGGTGGTATGAGGGTCTTCCATGCCAGAGCTGAATTAGCTTTAGTAATGTTATTAGTGTGTAAATATGACACTTGTGGTTTCCTGGTGAGTTGCTGCATTGTAGTAGTGCTTGCTTATCGGGACCTCCAGCCACAGATAACGACACAGAGACTTCTTATTACTTATGGAAGCTTGGCCCTAGCTTAGGCTTTTCTCCAGCTAGCTCTTATAATGTAATTAACCCATATTCTTTAAATCTGCATTCTCCCACATGGCTTGGTTACTCTCCTCTGTCCCATATGTTTGACTTGGTGTCTCCCCAACTCTCTTCTTCCCAGAGTCCTCTCTGTCCCTGGAAGTCCCACCTAACCTCTTCCTGCCTACCTGTTGGTCATTCAGCTCTTTATTAAACCAATCAGAGGGTGTCTTCATAAAGACATCTTCACAGTGTAAACAAATGTTCCCCAACACTACACACCTTTGAGGACCTGTCACATGACATGTTCAAGTGCTCCCCAAACACCACACACCTGTGAGGACATATCATATGACACGTTCATGTGCTCTGAAATGTTCCCAACACTACACACCTGTGAGGACATATCATATGCTCTGAAATGTTCCCCAACACTACACACCAGTGAGGACATATCACATGACATGTTCATGTGCTTTGAAATGTTGCCAACACTACACACATGTGAGGACATATCACATGGCATGTTCATGTGCTCCCCAACACTACACACCTGTGAGGACATGTCACATGACACACTCATGTGCTCCAAAATGCAACTGACATTTTAGAGGCCTTTGAGAGATAATAAAGTTATATTGTTTTTTAAATTTTGCTTTAGCTCATTATGTAATGTTTCTAGTATGTATTAATATAAGTCAAGTTAGTGTACATTTGATGATTATATCAATATAAGTTGAAGACCATGAATAGTCATTATTTTCCCAAGTGTTACAGATATCCACATATGAAACGAATTTTTAAAATAATATCTTTTTCAAGTTCCTATTTTTATACTAAAAAATAAAATAATGATATTTTTGTTTGCTAATACAGGATATGTGTTTTATTTATTCTGTGGGTGGTATAGTTCAACAATTCTAGACATCTAAAAATTCTTCTGGAGAATATTAGTCCTTTCAAATTATAAATGAGTACTGGCAGTTATTATTTACCAAGACATACGATAATAGAGAAAGCAATGACTCATTCTGTATTAATCTTGCCATCCTCACCCCATTTGCTTTTTCATCATTTTTCCAGGACCAACCTCGACAAAACTTGTCCGTTCCAGGGTAAGAGAGTGAGGGTTAAAATTACTAATGAAAGGAACAGAGATATGAGAGAAATAAAACAGAAACCCAGAACAGCATCAGGAGGGACATTCGCTGAACTCTGAATCCATCCTTGTTTATTTTTCACGTTTACATACCCGACTCCAAAAGGGGAGGAGGAAGGCAGCAGACTTCATTAACGTGCTATAAGGAATAGACCAAGTATCCTCAGACTTTGGTCCAGGTGGAGCGGATCCCCCTCTACACCCAAAATGCTAATTGACCACACCCCAAGTCACAATCTCTTGTTTGTAGCCACACCTATTGTGGACAACTTTGGAAGAGCAAAAATCAGCTCAGACTCTGTGACCTGCAGTCAGGTGGAACAGGCTCACATCTGTGGTCTGTGGTCCTCACACTTATTCTTTCTGTCTGTGTGTCCTTTGAAAGCTGAGTGGATCCCTTGTTGGCATCCAGTGCTGAGTCTTCTCCCTGTTGGTCCATTCAGCCCGTCTTTTGCTTGGAGAACTCAGAATTATTCTACATTTTATTCCTTCCCTTCCCCCATATTTATTTGTATTCTAAGTTATATATTTTATATGGTACATTATTTGAAAGAATCTTATGCCTGTACTTATTGAGTAATTTTAACTTTATTCCAAGCAAAAGTAGATTATATATCACTATAAATTATTAGATTATTCTGAACTTGGCTACACCTTTATCTTTAGCATTGAATTTTATATTTTCATTTGTTTATTTTAAAAAATTTCTATTTCAATTTGAACTTTCACATTTGTACGGCAGCCAATGTAATAATGTTTCGCTTATTTTTGTTTGTCTGGAATAGTCTTTGTCGTTTGTTCATTTCTGAATACTGCCCCTTTTGGTAAACTAGACTTTGTTGACAGCTAGTCTTTCCACACACCAAGTATCTCCCCATTTCCTACCTACTGAGCTGCTGTGCAGCCCCGGGTCAGGATGCAGGTTCTCGTGTGTGTAGGGAGCAGGTTTTCTCGACGCAGTGAAGACTTTTTCAGTGTTTTCAGTTCCATTGTAGTATGGCGTAGTGAAACACTTGGGATGTATTTCAAGAGAGCTCGTCTAGTTTTGTGTGCCTGGATGTTTGTGTTAGGGAATTTTCACTTTCTTTCTCTGTAGATAAACTTTCTGTGCACTTTTCCCTTTCCTCAGGTGAATGCTGTGTCCTCGATGGTGTGCTGTATTCTGTGTAGCTTTTCTTCGTTTTAATTCCTTTGTTCTCCTCTGATTAAATATAATTCATGTAAATAATGAGTTTAAATATTAATGGTAATGGTTTGATGTGGCTGGCATGACATTTACGTACATAGTGTTTCCCTTCAAAGCCTGTATTCCTAATCTCACAATTTAGGGAGAAAAAAATACGGAGAAACAATTTGATGACTGTTCTAATGATTTATACTTTTTATTTTATGTGCCTGTATGTCTACCTGCATGTATGTATGCATACACCCCATGCATGTCTGATGCTCAGAGACCAGCAGACATCCCTGGAAGTGAACTGAAAGGACATTGTGAGCTGCCCTTTTGGTTCTGGGGCCCAATTCTGGGTCATCCACAAAATCCTAAGTGCTCCTAACTATGGGACCAGCTCTCTAGTCCAAGCCACCAGATATATTTCTAATACTCCTAAAAAATAGCAATGCCAAAGAAAGTGAGAGAAGTATTATAAACTGTCATATCCAGTAAGACCCTTGAGGACAGATGATCTCAGTCAATAGGAGCTCACCCTGAGTCAATACGATCCTGACAGCACCAGCCACCAATCTTACACATGTAAGATATTGTAAAGACGAGTATTCTGAGCTGAAGAAGCTAGTTCTTTCTGCCTACGCTGGGGAGATCCAAAGTTGGTGTTGGTGGCTTCAAAACCGAGGTCCTTAACATCCAATACCTGTCCCTCATATGTTTCACTGTGCCTGGTGTAAAACCATATACTTTGTGAACACGGTGCCTACTCTTATTTCTGGCAGCCACGTGCCTGGAGAGATGACTCTAGGTGGGTAAGAGCACTTACTGCTCCTTGATAGGACCCTGGTTTGGGTCCCAGCACCAACATGGTGCCTCATAACCCTTTGTACCTCCAGCTTCAGGGGATCCCGTGTCCTTTTCTGGCCTCTGAAGTCGTCAGGCATGCATGCTATGGATAAACACACGCAGGCAAACATGCATACTCATGAAATATGGAGAAATACCTTTTAAAGCGTGGACGCGGCTGGGGTGGCTGCTGTTGGTTGGCAGCCCTGGTCAGGGTGCCCCCAGCAGGATGGATCCTGATGTCTGGTGTTCTGTAGTGTCTGCTAAGAGCCAGCTTAGACACTTGGGCTCACTTTGTGGCAGTCAGACTTCTGAAAGACTGGACACCAAAGGATTAGAATTTCCTTGGGAATCTACAACTGGGAGAGGGATTGGTGAAGGCCCTGAGGATGGGTCAGGACGAGTGTCACAGGATCTCCTTGTCATCCTTACCATTGTGGCCATATTGAATAAATCTTTATGTTATGTTTTTTCACTGAAAACAATACAGGATGATTAAGTGTAATAATGTAATTTGTATTTTGGGTGATATCCTAGTATAGAAAATGTAAAATAGATTAATAATAAAAACCAAAAATACTAAAAAGCATAACATACTGCAGGACAGCTAACACAAAATATGCTTGTGTGTGTGCGTGTGTGCGTGTGCTCCTGTGTGTGTATGCGTTTGTGCATGTGTGTGTGCGTGCTTTTGTGTGTGCATGTCTGTGTGTGCGCATGTTATCTCTTGTCTTACTGATCTTTTGTTATTTTTGTTGTTTTGGTTTTTTTTGAGAGAGATGGGTGATAATGAACAGGAATGTGAGGTTGGAGGAAAGGGAGGTGGGAAGATCTGGGAGGCACTGGGGTAGAGTAAATATGATCAAAAATGTAAAAATAGTTTTAAATAAAATGATGATTCAGAATACTAATGGAATACTAATGATCTTAGGTATTGCTAATTAATTTTTGTTATTAATTATATAACTACTCAATTGAAATATTGTATCAATAGAAACGCTATGAATTCTGAACTTGAGATTTAAAAATTCATCGTTGATTATAATGAGATCTAAATACTAATATGCCATTACTTTTATGAAACTTAGGAAATGTATACATATATGGGCAAAACCAGCATTTGGGGGTACTTTCTAGATAGTAAGTTCTTTTGTGGAGAGCACCTCACACAAAAGTGATTTTCTATTTCATCAATCTAGGCTTAACATGGTGCTGAGCACTGTGAAGTGATTTTAAAATTAAACTTTATAGATTTGTGTTTTTCATATGTTTAAATATAATGTTAATATTACAAGTATATAGTTGCCATAACTATATGTAAATAAATAATGCATATTTATATACAGAATGTTTATATGTACAAGTTTGGATACTCTTTAACTATAAAATATTTCACTCACAAATTTAAAATAGTCATGATCTTGATATATATATATATGTTTTATTTCAACATTCATAATCTTGATGAAAAGTTAATTCTTAGTTTTGGTTTAGCTTGACCTTTGCCTTGAAGCTCTTTTTCGAATTTCCCCATAGAAATTCTTGAGGTGCTTCTGTGGGAATGACTGGAGTCCATACCTTGGCTGCGTGGGAGCTCAGATGTTAGGTTATGACTGGAGTCCATACCTTGGCTGCGTGGGAGCTCAGATGTTAGGTTATGACTGGAGTCCATACCTTGGCTGCGTGGGAGCACAGAAGTTAGATTAGGAGTTTTCAGGAAGGGTAGCTGAGCACTGTGATGCCTGACTCGTGGCGACACAGGTAAACTGAGGTCTTAGAGTGATGTGATTAACCCTCGAGAGGGAAGCGCAAAGCAGGACCACCTGTCAGAACCGGTGGTTCTCCTTTTGCTACACTGCTCATTGCCCAGAGGCTGAGGCTGGCCTCTGCATCCGTAAGTGAGGTACACATCACCTACCTCCCAAGGGTGTTCAGGGATCCATAACTGAGCAGTGGAAGCCTTTAGTGCGATGCGTGGGCGATAGTGAGGGCTTCCGAAGCGTGGCTCTTTTTGGTCTGGGAAGGAAGCAGAGAGAGAAAACAGAAAGGTAGAGAGCGAATCCAGAATAGGGACATGCGACGGGTCTCAGAATAATGCCCCAAAGGGAAAACGGTGTAAGGGACCAGAGGGGACAGTTGTGGCCAATAGATACTTAATGACATATCCTAGTTTTCAGAGCTGACAAAATGTCATAGAGGTGAGGGCGGCAGGCAAGACAGACACAGAGAGACAGAGACAGGCAGGGAGCAGGTCCGGTTTATGTGCCCTTGAAGAAGTTGGAATCTCAGTGAAAACTGAAGGAGAAACTCCAAGGACATGTAAGCGAGGGCACGAAGGAAGGTGGAGAGAGATGTCTTCAGGGCAAACCCGAGAGGCTTCTCAGCTGGATAAAGAATAACCAGGGTAGGGTGGAGGCTAACACAGCAACCAAATGTATTATACAATCGAGGACACCTCAATGAGGCATTTTCTAGCTCTAAATATAATCAAAGTGATTTAATTTTATAAATAACATTCATATATTTATAATCAGAGTAATCACTACTATTTATCCAGACATATTGTAATTTCCTGGGATGTTCTTTTTTATGCTTTATTCCAGAAAATGACCTTGTTAGATCATATATTTTCTATTTTAACGTTTAAAAATATGATTTTGTCAGTTTTCCACACCATTTTGTCAATAAACACTTTGTTAATTATTGGCAAGAAGTCTACTCCTAGGATAGATTATCATAGTTGATCTTAGGAAGTAACAATTAGTTAGAAAACCCTTTTTCTTATTTTTTAAAATAAGTAGTAATACAATGAGTCAAGTTCTCAAAATTTCCTGAGTGCCTGGTGCTTCTTAAGGTCGGCTAGTTCTGTAACTTCAATTCTATAATTCTGTTTCTTTGGCAGCATTTGAAATGCCGTCATCCAAAGAGCCGCATGAGTCAGCCTCTCTTACTCTGAATCAGGTGGATGAGCTTGATAATCTAAGCGCATCTCGTTTGCTGCGTTCTCATTTTGCTTATCGCCAGCATCATGTCAGAACTTCATCGTGCATGCTGAGCTGACATTTTTGCGTAAACACATCAGTATGTCCTTTATAAATCAAAGCTGTTTCTTTAAAGATTTCTGACATTTTAGGGTAAATACCATGTCATGGAAAATTCTCTTTCCAAGTCCTCTTCCTACAGCTTCTTTAAGTCACATCATACAGTTGGAAACCATCGATTGTAATGCATTCATAAAGTGTAGTCTGTGTTCCAGATCTGAGCACGTTCAGTGTGAACCTGCAGGTGTGAGAGCAGAGTGTTCTTCCTGCTGAGGTTTTCACAAGTGGCCGTTTCAGTTATTTGGGACTTTTAAACAGTTGGCAAAACGAGGGTGCTGTGAAATCCCTAGTGGAACTGCTCTCCTGATTTGGATAATCATGGGTGATCTGAGTTAGGTTGTTACAGGGTAGAGAAATTTAAATGTACGGTTAGACCAGCTAATGTTTTGAAACATTTAAACACAACATGCATAAACATGTGGTATTTTTCTTTGGAATAACCACAGAAAGAAAATGGAAAACATCGATTATTTATAGCAGGCCATGTTATAGCTATGACATCTGCCAATAGGGATGTTTATAATAAGATATTTATAGATATCAGTGTTAGAAATATTTTGTATCCTGGGGAAATACTTTTGAGGAAACCATAAACTTAGATATTATTGTCATTGTCTGTCCTGTAAATGCTGTCAGCTGAGCAGTTATTCTCGTAAAGCAACCTCATTTGCTATGCGTGTATATAAATGATGTTTCAAATCTGAGCAAGGCATACATGGGGATCATCTTAGCATTTAGTAAGTAGAGGCAGAATGATTAGAAATGCAGGGTCCCCCTCAGCTTTCTTAGCTCCATAGAGTGTTTGAGGCCAGCCTGGGCTACAAGAGAAAGGAAGGGAGGAAGGGAGGAGGTGACTAGGTTAAATATATTTAGTTAAAATATAGTTTGAAAATCTTGTTTCAGAATATGTTATGTATTTTGCAATTAAAATAAGTATCTTAGTAAATAGAAATATATACTTTGCACTCACATAGATGTTTCTCATAGTGTCAGATCTATATTACATACCAATATTATAAAACATACATAAACTATTTAAAAATGTTTTCTTCAAAGTATTTGTGAATTTTTTCTTTCATGGATATCTGAAACCTCAAGAATACTATGTTGCTAAGTTTTGCTATGGAATTCTTTCTGAAAAATTTAGTTAAATGCTTTCCGCTACAACAAAACTGCTTGAAATGTTGATTGGGACCTGTCACAATAAGAATAAAATCATTGTTACTATGGAGCCTATATTTTAGTGGGGAGGCTAATCATTAACCCATAAAATAGATAATTTCAGATTGCAGTATCAACATGGTTTGCATTCCCTCACAGTAGGAAGGAAGGCACCGACTTTAAAAGAATGGTACACTGGTTCCCTGGCGTGGTGCCAGTGTTACTCGGATTACCCGGAATGTCTGTCATTTATTAGCAGAAGACTTGGGTTTTCCTAACTGATGCATAACTAGTAGGAATAACCAACAATATCACAGTAAATTTAGTTGGGCACAGTCTCTAATTCTAGCCGGTATGAATAATTTTCATATTGTTTTCCTGCTGTGTCTGAGTCCATACAACAACAAAACTGAGCAGAAAATAACTGAGGTAAATAAAACAAAGACAAATGTAATAATAGCTGTAATTTTAAGGCCATTTTGCTAAATTATTTACATAAGATTCTACAAGGTAGAGATAAGATGAAATGTGTTAAAATTTCTAAAATTTGAGTTAAGTATATGTTCCATCATTGACAGAATAAGAAAGAGTTAGATGTTTTCACAAAAGTCAGCAATGTTTTTGATTTCAGCTTGCACATTAGGGTAAATCAGAGAGAGGTGCAGACACTAGTCCCTCCCAGTTCCTTTGTCTTGCTGTGGGGAGGGAGGCAGCCAGCAAAGGAGGTGCTGCAGGGTGCTTCTAGTTCCTCTAATTTCACACCTCCTTTTTGTTTCTGATAACAGAGCGGCTACACACTCCTCTGGTGTCTATGAAATAGCAAACATGTTTGTGATTTCCAAAGATTCTGACATTCTTTTCCATGTTCGCAAATTCCACTGTGCACTGAGGTCCTAAGCAGCATTTAATGTTTGTTCTGGAATCTTTACTAGGTGTCTCCTGTTTTACTCGGGGTTTCTTCCTTTCTCTCTGGGTCTGCAATGATCTTTGCTCTGTCAGGAGAGACAGCACCTGCTCAGTCTCCTTTCTACACCCTCGCTGGTGACTCCATGTGCTCTTTAAGTTGCCTGCTCTTTCATGGGTTCCCTGTGCTCTGTGGTTCTCTTACAACTCACTTAAATCAAGCTCATTTTCTTTCGCGTGATTTCAGAATGTTAACCTTTAAAAGATCGCCTAGATAGTTCTTAATTGCAGTGTCTAGAGTTTTTTTTTTTAACAAATATCTAAGGCATTGAATATAGTCTTTGATAAACTACATATCCACCAGATTCTAATCTGGGATAAAAAATTGTAAAATATTTCTATTTTAAAAAGTCTTTTTAATATCTTTTAAAATGATGCTTCTCTAATTATTTTTCTTAGTTTATGTACAAACTCTATAATTCAATTGCTTAGAAACTTGTTGGACTTGAATGTAATATATTTAAGTTTGCATGTGTAAGCCAGAAACCTAATTGTTAATTTACTCAAGGTTTTAATTAACTAGCCAATTAATTAATTTTCAAATCTCCCTTAGGTGCTGGGGATGCAGCTACAGCTCATGATAATGCATTCACCTAGAATGCTCCTGGGTGCTCACAGACTCTGGTTCCCTCACAGCATACCTGCACACATATACACCCACATCCGTATATGCACGCACATATACACAAACACATGCCTCCCTCACCATGGACACACACACAGAAAAATCAAACAGGCAGACAAACTCACTTGTAATTTCTTGTCCCGTGAGGCCACACTGATATCAGGTTTAGGGCACATCTGTGTATTTCTTAGCTCAGAGTCATGGTCCTTCTCTGTCATTCATCCAGTGTCTGAATTGTTACCGATTTCCTCCAGTCTCGTAGCTATTTAGAATATGAAAAGACTCAGCACTATTTATCTATTTTGATATGTCCTCTTAAAAACATTGTTGAAAGGTCACTAGAAAGAAACAAGCTAGCTATAGCTGTATCTTAATAGTTTAGCCTCAGCTATGTATGGATATCATTGTTGTTGACTGTTTCATCTGTGTATGATATCAAAGGTCCATAGTTGTAGCATCAAATCTAATCTATACCTAGTGTTATAGACATAATGTTTGTTATATTTTTATTTCTATTTCTTTGTTTTCTTCTAATGCTATGAAGCAGATGCTTTCTTTATTACCATCCAGTAGAGGAAAACTAAGATACATGGCTATACCGTTTTCTAAAATATCCAGGTTACTGTGAGAGGCGTTGTTTCTGGTCCACGACGTTACTCTCAGACACCATGCTATTGCCCTGTGGTATTTAACAGTTCCTAAAGAAAGGTGCTAGCAGAGGACCTGTGATGTTCACTGAAGCAGAGACAAGCTTGGAATACGTTTCTAGGTTTACTGTGAGCTTTATGTCTTATTAATGTGTAATTTTAAAATGAATTAGCATATTTCAATGTACAGAAAATAAAATCTATGTATGTATGTATGTATGTATGTATGTATGTATTCCACTTTTGTGGACAAAGCTCTATTGGGGAGGAAAGTTTTCCTGGTTTCTTATAATGCAGTTGAGTTTCTTTCAAACAAATAATTATCAACTGTGTTAATTGAAGACATGATCATTACTAGATAAAGAACTTCACTGCAAGTCTCTGCTGGGCACGTTTAGTATGTCACAGTATTTTACATGGAACGCATAGCTCATATTTAATTTAATAACAGATCTTAACTGCTTAGTATCATAATCTGTAGAATGATCATCATTGGTAATTAATAATTTGGTATTCTAGGTAAAGTTTTCATGTATGTATTTCATTTATGGTATGGTAATTTCAGCTGCTTTGCTGAGTTAGAAATATCATTATATGTATTGTGAAACATCACCATGTTTTGAAGAGTTTCGGCTCAGCAAGTTCAAGCTTTCTTGTGCTTTGGTTTGCAGATCGCGTTTTCCCAGCACAATACCATCATGGACCTTGTGCAGTTCTTTGTCACCTTCTTCAGGTAACTGGCTCTGCTGTGTGTGTGCACGTGTGCACGTGTGCGTGTGTGTGTGTGTGTGCGTGCCTGTGCCTATGTGTATGGCTGTGTGCATGTGTGTGTTTCTTCAGGAAACTGGCTTTGTTGACTGTGTGTGCGCATGTACGTGTGTGCGTGTGCATGTGTGCGTGCATGTGCATGTGTGTGCATGTGTGTGTTCTTTCTGTCAGATAATTCATCAGTTGCTTACCTTACTATTCTTTTTCTTGAATGCATGTCCCATAGAGCAGCTGGGCCATACTGGTGATGTAGATCTGTGAGATCTTTTATACTGCTTTGTGTCCAGTGGACTCAGTAGGAAGACAATCAGTTTGCCCTCTCCTTTCACATTAATAACTCAGACTACTTTAATTAATAAAATTAATAGTACACATTCCTCATGGATTGGTTAGATCTTCTAGAGTTGAATCAACTTAATTTTAAATTGACTAATTATCATGTGTGCTTGCTGATGTGTTGAATGTGTGATAAGAAAACATGGGATGTCTGTCTTGAAGGGTTTCTAAGCTAGAAGCCCTATAACTGCTTTTGGATAGAGCCATGTCCCCAGATCTTGAGTTCTGTTATATATTAAAGTGAGTTCCTTTTTCTGATATAAGAATTTTTAATGCAATATTTTCTCATTTTATATATCTAGTCCCATTTCCACTCCTTCCCTCATCCCTTCCCAACCTCCTCCCCCCATCAACTCCTCAGAGAGGGTAAGACTTCCCACGGGGAGTCAACAAAGTCTGACACATTATTTTGAGGCAGGACTGAGGCCTTCCCCACTGTATCTAGACTGAGCAAGGTTTCCCTCCAAAGAGAATGTGCTCCAAGACACCAGTTCAAGCACTAGGGGTAAATCCTGGTCCCACTGCCAGTGGCCCCACAGACTGCCTAAGCCTCACAACTGTCTTCCACATTCATAGGGCCTAGTTTGGTCCTGTGCAGGTTCCCCCACTGTCAGTCCACAGTCAGTGAGCTCCCACTAGCTCAGGTCAGCTGTTTCTGTGGGTATCACCATCATGGTCTTGACCCCTTTGCTCATATAATCCCTCCTCCCTCACTTGGGCTGGTCTCCAGATGCTCAGCCCAGTGCTTCTCTGTGGATCTCTGCATCTGCTTCCATCAGTTGCTGGTGGAAGGTTCTATGATGACCATTAAGATAGTCCTTAAGATAAAAGGAATTCCAAACTTAAACAACTTTGGAAAATGCTCTGTATTATAATGTTACATGAACAACTGTGGGTTGATTTTTTTTTTTTACTGACATTACTTTTTCAGTAGATGATTCTCAGAGAGAGGTCTTTCTCAGAGAGAGCAGTGTTCTTAGTTCCGGAAGCATGCAGACCAGGCATCTCATTTTCATCCACATGGTTATAAATGAAGAAACCCTGGGCTTGGGGAAGATACTGTTCCAGGTGGGGCAGCCGTGCTTAGACCTCACCTCAGCCATATTGTGACCATTTTCCTGGATGTGCAGCTCGGTGCTGTCCTCCAGGATTTGTGCAGATTAGACAAATATGGCTCCTCTCATGAGGTGCAGCCCTCACCCTGCTACAGCTTCAGCAGACTGCAGCATGAGCTTCATACCGTGATTACATTTACCCAGCACCGGTGCAGGAGGCTCAGGCCTGCTTTCCACATTTCCCTTAAAGGTGAACCTCAGAGAGGCATTCATGGTTTATGATTTTGTTCCTGAGAATAAAACGAACGTCAAGGATAGTAACAGAGATTTAGTATATGTTTAGGAAACACTAGGAGTTATGATTGAATGAATATTATTTAAGACATTAAAATTAAAACCCTTCATATAAATTAGTATGGACCAACATATACTAGAAAATTCAGTTATGTATGAAAATTCACAGGTGAATGAATTTGTGTCGAAAGTATTTAGATATTTAAGGTTTGGAGCTTCTGAATTTGTGTACATATATTTAAATTCAGTCTCTCTTTTATTAAGTAAAAGAAAGCTAGTTTAGTGTATATCATATTAGAGATGACTCCCTTTATCAGGTTGCCACTATAGGCAAAGTGAATTATAATATTCTAATCACTATGTGTGATCAAATATGTTTGATGGGTTCTTTGTCATTTAAATTTTATCTAGTAGTGAAATGTAAATTAGATGATTTAAAATCATCTCATTGTCAGGAAAATGCATAGACAGAATATTTTGAAGTTCATTAACTTGCTTATTTAGAAGATCACCACTAAATTTGAAACAAGTTAAAGTTTATGGACATCCCTGTCAAGCCAGCCTCCCTCTGTTGCTGTTTGGGACCAGGCACTGGGTCAGCCTGTGAGTGGATGAGCCAGCTCCTGCTTAGTAAACTTGCTAGGGCCGCTTCTCACACACTGTATCACGGGTTTTTTGTTTTGTTTTGTTTTACCTCCTTATTCTGGAGACTTCTGGTGGCAAATGCAGTTGGGCCAGGACCAGGAAAATCATTTATAGACACGGCTTGGCTCCGATCTTCGCTCTTTGTGCCGTCTTAAGGAGGTCACCCTCTCCTCCAAATCTCAGTCATTTCATATTTATAGATTCTAAGGAATTTTTTTATTGCTGCTTGGGAATGTGATAAAATATTTTAGTAAATGATTACAGAAATGAAAGTTATTTTATGATATTTTCTCCTTATGTGAAATGGAATAAATAAACCTCAAAAATCTGTATTATTTAAGGAAGTAAGTTAAATACAAGTATGGCAGGCACGTTTTTAACGGTGCCACGAATTCCCATTGTGCACCGGGGGTAGCTAATATCTGAACCAGGTTGTAACCGTCTTGGAAGTTGTCAGTGTTTTTCCTACTTGACTTATAGGCACACACATTCTAACCTCACACTGAAAGGCCAGGAAAGTTACTGCTAGGTGGGTTCAGAGACACGTGTGGCCTACTGTGAGCCACAATTTAGCTAGAATTTTACCTCCTCCACCCTCTCAACACTGAACTCCAATAAGAAGCCAAGGTGATACTGTAGGTCATTAGGTATCTGAAACTTCTCATCTCTGATACATTTCTTCCGTGTGCTGGCTGGTTCTGTGGCAACCTGACACACCTAGAACTGTCTGAAAGGAGCTTGGAGCCGTGGTAGAGAAAATGCCTTCCTGAGCTCCGGCTCTAGGACACTTTTTAAATTCTTGATTGATGGGGAGGGCCCAGGCCGTTGTGTACCATGTCATCCCTTGGCTGGTGGTCCTGGGATCTATCAGACAGCAGACTGAGCGAGGCAGAAGGCAGCTCCCCTCCTTGACCTCTGCGTCATCAGCTCCTGCCTTGATGATGAACTCTTACATGAAACTTTGAGTGAAATAAACCCAGGTATACACCTATGTGTACACATGTGTGATGATTACCTGGTGTACACCTATGTGTATATGTGTGTGATGATTAGTTTTGATTGCCAAATCGACACAATATGAAATGCCCTGAAGGGGCAGAGAGAGCACAGGAACAAACAGGAAATGCTGGCTGGCCAGAAACTGTCTTCAAAATGAACCCCGGGAGCAGGGGTAGACCCATGGACCCTACAGTGTCAAGGCATACCTGTGAGGAATTATGTTGATTTCTGTTCTTTGCTGTAGGGAGACTCACCCTGAATGTGGGCACCAACTTTTCTTGGGTTCTGTACTGAGTAAGACGGAAAGACTGAGTAAATGGTGGCTCACACGCGTGAATCTGATGCTGTAGTGAACAGTGGCTCACACACGTGAATCTTTTGCTGTAATGAACAGTGGCTCACACATGTAAATCTGTTGCTGTAGTGAACAGTGGCTCACATGTGTGAATCTCTTGCTGTAGTGAACAGTGGCTCACACGCGTGAATCTCTTGCTGTAGGTCTTGACTGTAGATGTTGGTTGCCTGCTGCTTTGTGTTCCTGGCACTCTGACCTTTCCCAGAAGGAAAACATAGATTTGTGACCAAATTAGCCCTTTCTCCCTTACTTGCTTCTGTTAGGATATTTTATCAAACAATAGGAAGCAAAACCAAGACGCTGTATATACTCGTTATGACAGGGATCAAATTATATCCTTTCAAGTTATTTCAAGGTTTCTCCTAAGGACCCAACCTGCTGGTTTAGTCAGTGCATTCTGGATTTGAATGAGCTCAGCTGGGACTGAGCAGAGGGTCTTGACATCACAGAGACTCCTGGGACTGAACAGAAGGTCGTGACTTCACAGAGACTCCTGGAGCAGAAGGTGACTTCACAGAGACTCCTGGGACCGAGCAGAGGGTCGTGACTTCACAGAGACTCCTGGGACTTAGCAGAGGGTCCTGACTTCACAGAGACTCCTGGGACCGAGCAGAGGGTCCTGGCTTCACAGAGACTCCTGGGACCGAACAGAGGGTCCTGACTTCACAGAGACTCCTGGGACCTGAGCAGAAGGTCCTGACTTCACAGAGCAGGAGTGAGTTCTTACCTCTCACTCTGTCAAGTCACAAATCCTCTGGGTTGACAAGCAGAAGATTTCTAGGTGAAAAGTCCCTTAAAGGAGTCCGGAGGGAGCAGCAGGTGGTCATTCCGCTACACTGATTGGTCTGTATTAGAGGCCCTTTCTGCATCTGTTGAGATGGTCATTTACTGATTTCCATTGCATGAACTGTCCTTGAATGCCCGAGGTGATGTCCGGGGGTCCCCATTCCTGCATTGCAGCAGAAGCAGCCACGTCCCTAGGGGTCCTTTCCTGGTAGAGGCATACACGCCGAGCCTGTACCTCTGCAGTCCAATCCTATGATGGTGGCTCAGCCCAGACTTCTGCCTCCTGGAGCGCTGCGCACTTCTGACTTGAAGTTGATTTGCCCATCTTGAGGTGTTCTGTAAGCCATGGCATTTCTGTAGGCCATGACAGTTTAGTCCATGATATTCCCTCTGGATTCAGGGTATGAGGGTATAGCATGAACTTTTGTCTGCAGGGTTACCAAGCTGCCAGCCCAGAATATTTCATATTATATTATTTCATCATTGGTCATTTGATAGATATTCCAGTTTCCCCACTATAGCTATCTTGAGTAATGTCGCTATGAGCATTTATTCATAATTGTACAAATCCAGTTTATTGTAAACCATAGTTTCTCTGTCCTGCCTGTCCTGTGGCAACTTCTAAGTAATCACTCAGAGGCTTAATATTAATTACAAAATGCTTGGCTGAACAGCTCAGGCTTATTACTAACTAGCTCTTTTCTTTTAAATGAACCCATTTCTATTAATCTGTGCTTTGCCGTGTGTCTTGTGGTTTCACCTGTGCTCTAATATGTCTTTCTTCTCCGGTGGCTGGCTCGCATCTCTCTCGTCTCT
The DNA here is from genome assembly GCA_001685095.1 of Ellobius talpinus. Taxonomy (NCBI): domain Eukaryota; kingdom Metazoa; phylum Chordata; class Mammalia; order Rodentia; family Cricetidae; genus Ellobius; species Ellobius talpinus. Next base: position 24,744 of record LOJH01007516.1, read on the forward strand.
GCCCGTCTTACTCCCTGGATTCAGTTTGGCTTTCTCGTCTAGCTTTATTCTGCCTCACTGTAGGCCAAAGCAGCTTTCTTGTCCACCGATGAGAGCAACATGTATTCACAGCATACAGGAGGGTTATCCCACAGCAGTTTATAATCAGAGTTACTTGTCACACATTGTTTCAAATGGTTTCTGAAGATGCACTCCCTTGCTGGATTATCAGCAAGGGCGAGAAATCTCTAAGAATTGCCTAACTGCTATGAGTTATTGTATTTTTCTATTTCTTATATCTGTGTTACTGGGTACAGAGTGGAGAGAGATGTAGATTAAAATTTTAAGTAGAAGAATCTTAAAGGTTTCAAAAACAAAACATAAAGCCACTCAAGCATTAGAAAAACAAACACAGCAAAGCTTCCCGTTGAGGTGACCACACAGAGTTAATGTAGTCACTGAGACTTGAGGATAAAGGCACACGATCATGCTGTTTATATGATTTGTAAAAAGAAAAAAAAAGCAGTAATGTGCATCTTCAAAGGACAAGAAATAAAGCTAAATCATTAATAGGCACAATCCTCAGCATGACCCAGAAGTATTTGACAGGATTACCAACAAAGCAGAGGAAGTACAAGCACATTGAGAAGAATGAACACAGTATCTGGTGTGCCTGTCTCGGCAGTGAGTTCAGGTGGTGGTTACGTTAATGTCAAGGAGACCCAGGCTCTGGACCTCCCTAGGTAGAATCCATAAGCAAACACGTGCTGTATTGGAAATCGACCCTGGAATTCTCTCCCTGGCTTCCTGATGGAAGAAAATAGATGTTTATGCCCTGCTGGGTCTTACAAATCAGCGTATTTAATACAATGTTTATAAGCTGGTGACTGTGCAGTTTATAGTGGTTTAAACCAGCGTTCCACACGTTATCCACAGGGTTGAGGTTTCACACCAGTGGCGAAAGCAGACAGAGTTCTGTCAGTAACTTCACACTGACCCTAAATGCCATGTAAAAGTCCCAAACCAACCTGCCCCTCAGTGAGCTTGCTGCCCTGTCAGCGGCCTCTTGTCCACGAGTCCCTAGGTCTTTATAGCGGTCAAGATGTGCCTCATGCTGTGCCTCACTGCGTGCCCTACTGTGCGCCTCACTGTGTGCCCTACTCTGCGCTTCACTGCATGCCCTACTGTGCGCCTCACTGCGTGCCCTACTGTGAACCTCACTGTGTGCCCTACTGTGTACCTCACTGCGTGCCCTACTGTGTATCTCACTGTGTCTCACTGTGCGTCTCACTGTGTGCCCTACTGTGCGCCTCACTCCACATCTCCCTGCGCATCTCTCTGTGTGCCTTACTCCATGCGTCACTGCAGTTACCTAGGAGACGGCTGACTGTCCCTCTCTACGTAATCCCCACCAACCTGAATTCTACTTCAGTCATAGTGCTGTAGTCAGTTTTTAAGGCGTGGTTTAAAGTATGGAGGTTGATTATTTAAAACTCCCTTTCACGTTTGTGATCCAGATGGTGGCTTCAGGTTCCTTGTGACCTGATCCAGTTACCTCTTTCACCTCCTCTCATCAGCCCCATTCCAGTTAATTCTGTGTGCGTCCTAGGTGGGTGTGAGGACTTGATTGTTCGTCTCTTTGTTTGCTCTCATTTGAGTGCGTGCACCTTTATTTTCAGTTACGTGCAGTAAGTTCCAGCGCTGTTCTCAAACACCAGAGAACTCACTGGCCTCTGCTTTGCAGCCTCCTACCCCGACTGACCTGATCTTTGCCCTTGTTTCATTCACCATGCTATCTCACTGGCTTCTTTCCCTTAGCACATCTCAGTTGAGATTTGTCCAATTTGTTGGTGTTCCAGTCAGTGGTCTGATTGCTTGTTCATTGCTGGATTAGTGTTTTGTTTATGGATTTATCACTGTCTGTTCACCCACTGAGAGACAGATACTTTCTGGCGATTATGAATAATAGTGTCAGGAAACAAAGTATTTTTTGTGTGTTTTATATGGCCACAAGTTTTTATTCTTCTAGGATGGCTTCTTAGAAGTAGAATTGTAGGTCAGAGCATACGAGCACATTCATCTTCTCAGTACTTGCTGGCATTTTAGAGCGGCAGCATCTGTTCATATAAACTGCGAAGCAGGAGGGCTCCAGTGTTCATGTCTTTACCAGGGCTTGGCCCTGACACCTGGAGACACACACACACAGAGCATGCCTATGATACATACATGATGGCACACACAGAGCATGCCTATGATACATACGTGATGGCACACATACATGATGACATCATGTGATCTCATTCACCTTTCTCAAGTAAGCGATACATTTAAGCCTCTGGTAATTTTTCTGTTTAGCTGTCCTTTTGTCTTCTTTGGGGAAGATCTTTTCAAATCTTTTGCCCATCTTTTGTTGCTGGATTAGTGTTTTGTTTATGGATTTGTCACTGTCTGTTCACCCACTGAGAGATAGATACTTTCTGGTGATTATGAATAAAGTGTTATTGCTGAATATTTAATATGCATTATATATTTGAAGTCTAACTCTTTGCCATGTATATTATCTGCAAAGATTTCAGTCTTTGGATTGCCTTTTGTACTATTTTTTTCCTGGTTTTCAAGATGGAGTTTCTCTGTAGCTTTAGAGCCTGTCCTGGAACTAGCTCTTGTAGACCAGGCTGGCCTCGAACTCATAGATCTGGCTGCTTCTGCTTCCCTAGTGCTGGGATTTAAGGTATGTGCCATCACCGCTCAGCTAAAAGTAAGATTTTTTAATTTTGTTTTTAGCGTTAGATAAAGTAATAAATAATAAAATAAAATACAAATGAAATATCGCTACAAAAAATAAGAACAAAAGATTCCTCCCAGCTCAAGGTTTCTAAGGGTTTTGTATTTTTATTTTGTATATTTAGGGTTATGTTCCTTGACAGCCATTTTTGTTGTTGTTATTGTTTTATTACAATTTAGCTAAAGTTCATTATTTTTTATGCAACTTTTAATTTCTTATAGCCTGGCTTGTTGAAAAGACTGGCCTTTCAACACCTATGAGCTTCTGTCTCAGGGAACCTTTCTGAGCACCCCGCCACCACCAATGAACTTCAGTGTCAAAATTTGTTAGCCTCCTGGATGGCTGTAAATTATACTATTGGAGGTCAGTAGGCAGAGCAGAGAGGAGGACCAGACTTTGAAATATGTGTGAACTGATTGGAAGGTCACCAGTTTTCCCAGGAGTCTCCTCTGGCCTAAAATATTAAAGCTTCAACATGAACCTGAGTACAATCGCCCACACATGACAGTGGTTACCCTCACCCACACACGACAGCAATTACCATTGCCCACACATGACAGCAGTTACCATTGCCCACACATGACAGTGGTTACCATAGCCCACACATGACAGCTGTTACCATCGCCCACACATGACTGTGGTCATGAGAGTTGTTGTCATCACACACATGACAGTGGTTACCCTCACCCACACATGACAGCAGTTACCATCGCCCACACATGACAGTGGTCATGAGAGTGGTTGTCATCGCACACATGACAGCGGTTACCCTCACCCACACATGACTGTGGTTCCATCACCTAGAAGCACCATGGAAACAATGAAATGTGATGCTGTACTCAAGTCTTCTATCTGAATGACCTCAAACAAATGACACATTTAAGGAAGGATGTCTTCCATAGCCTCAGGTGGAATTATCCCAAAATGCTCAGAAAGGGTAGAAAGGGAAAATAAGACTGTGCTATGTAATAATGTAGGAACATGAAAGAGTAGACAACAGAATGTTGTATGATAGAAACTGAATAAAAAAGAATAAAGGCTTTTGGATTCCATTGGTATAAAGTCCTGAAATGGGAAACTAAGCTTTGCTATTAAATCACTGTGATTTGAGTGGGGAGAATGGGTTCACCTGTTTATCTATGTGGGTGATTGTTACATGGGCGTATTGTCTGGTAATTTGATAGCTGTATACTTTTTATTTCTCTTTTTATGTTACAGAACATTGGATTATAGACGATTTGAAAAAGAACATGTATTTGCTATAAAATGCCAAAGGAATTCTTTGACCAAGGCTTTTATCCGACTGCCCTGTTTCAAGCGATGTAATTCTAAACCAACCCAGAATAACAGAAACACCATGTTCATTGATCAGTGTCACAAGTTTGAGTTATTAGATATCACCCAGATTAGTTGCAGTCCAGACACTTCAGGGAATACTGTTCTCCATGTTAGCCTTCCTAATCCTTGGCCAGGCGGGGCTTCAGTGCTCCCGTGTCCACATGCTCTGTGGATGTGTAAATCTCTCATGTTCTGGGAGACTTAGCTGTATTTCCTCATGAATTTTAAAGGAGTTTACTGTGTTGTATGGGTTCTTGCCCATTCTTAATTTATTCTGTCAACGTGATTATATGGCAACCATTTGATTTGAGTGAGATCGGCCCCTCATCAGCTTCATGGAGGACTAAAGCTCCTTAGTGCATCTTTAATGATTGATAGGAGTGGATATACCTGCCAAAGTGCGAGAGAAGGTGCTGTGGCATTGGAATTGGTTCTTAAAAGGAAAAAAAAGTCTGAGATTAAAGTTGACTTACAGCAAAGACATTCCTATCATCTGTCTACTTATCATCTATCTGTCTGTCTATCTGATTCCAAAATCAGACATTCCTATCATCTGTCTACCTATCATCTGTCTGTCTGTCTATATCTGAAATCAGACATTCCTATCATCTATCTACCTATCATCTGTCTGTCTGTGTATATCTGAAATCAGACATTCCTATCATCTGTCTACCTATCATATATCTATCTGTCTGTATAGTAAGAGGAGAGCAGCAGGCTGTGTCCCGCTGTCTGTCTGGCTTACACCTGGGCTGGTGGGCTGCTTGTCGTCCTGGACACCCGGCTAGCTTATGCCCGAAATAATCACACGGAGATCTGTATTAATTAAACTGCTGCCTGGCCCATTAGCTCTAGCCTCTTATTGGCTAACTCTCACATCTTGACTCAACCCATTTCTAATAATCTGTATGTCACCATGATGCCGTGGCTTACCGGGAAAGATTCAGCATGTCTGACCTGACAACTTCATGGCCTTCTTCCTCCCAGAATTCTGCTCTGTCTACTCTACCCATCTAAGGGCTGCCCTATCAAAAGGCCAAGGCAGCTTCTTTATTCAACCA
>LOJH01007517.1:0-21063 GCA_001685095.1 Ellobius talpinus
CAAGTTTACTCTGTCTTTTTAAAGACTTTTGTTTTATTTCTTAAAACCATTTACTTCTTTTTATAACTGTTTATATTCTCCTTCTTCTCTCAGTCAAGCCTATGTACATTAATCCAACACTGTCCCCATTCAGAGGTCTTTTTTATTTGAGTCTGTCTTTATTGCATATCTGTAACCCTTTTCTGACCAGGACCACTTCTTAAAATGCTAAATGGCATGGCTAGGATTAAGGCTGCTTTTCCTTTTGATTCCATCCAACCCTACATGGCAGAGGCATGTTCACTGCCTCTGTAAGCCATGCACACCACCCTAGTTCCAGGTATACAGTGGGTCTATCGTTCCATTAAGCAGTTTGTAACATGCTGATCACAAACCCCATTTAAGTGCTCCATAGCCAAACTTCCTGAAAGTCAGAGCCATTTGTGGTGGCAAACCAGGAAGCTGCCATTTTTTAAAGAAACCACACAGTTTTTACTGCTAAAGCTGAGTCAGGAAACCTCTTAAAAGAGTCACATCTCTGCTTTCTCCCAGCAAACAGAACAAGAAGTCATGTTAAACTGTTTTTTGTGTCTAGAATTCCTTTTCAAGCTCTCTTGCATTTTAAGTGGATCTAGTTGACCACATTGGCACCAATTTGTTGTTGGAGACAACTTGTTCATTTTATGACTGCCCTCACTCAGAATAATCACTCAGAAACTATATTAATTAAATCAGTGCTTGGCTAATAACTTAAGTATATTTATACCTAGTTCTTATATCTTAAATTAACCCATTTCTATTAATCTGTGCATCACCACGTGGCTGTGGCTTACCAAAGTTCCAGTGTCTGTCTCCTCCAGTGGCTGCATGAGGTCTCACTGACTCCACCTACTTTCTCCCAACATTCAGCTTAGTTTTCCCACCTAGCTTTATTCTGCCCTATCACAGGCATAGAAGTTCTTTATTTGTTAACCAATAAAAGTAACTCATATACAGAAGGACCTCCCACATCACTAGCCTAAAAGAGCTAGTTCTAGGACAGGCTGTAAAGCTACAGAGAAACTGTCTTGAAAAAAACAAAAAAATTCATTCATATATATATATATATATATATTTGACCTCTCAAGAGAGAAAAAATATGATATAAATGGCAAAATTAACATAATTGTGAAGGCTTAATAATTCAAATACTTCATGGCAATTCCACAGAATATAAAATGAAGTAAAACTTAAAATTAAAGTTGTGGGACAGATATGAAAAGATCCTGCCAAAAATCCATAACAAGGTCACACAAAATACATTACTAATAAATCTTTCTCATGGATAATAAAACAGACATCTAATACACTAGTCACATTACTCCACCATCTTATTAAAAATTGAAATATAAGGAAGATCATAAAGATTTATTCTAGAAATGCAACAGTTGATCAGTGTTAAAGTCATTCTTATAACCCAACATTATAATAAATCTAAAGACAAAATACATCCTGAGTGTCTTTTTAGAATGTCTGATATATGTCAACATTGAGAATCTCTTTATGGAAAAGGCAGTGAATAAACAGGAAGCTGCTCCTTAGCTACTTACACACACACACACATATGAACACACACATGCACACATATGAATGCACACACAGAAACAGCAGTGTTACACACTGTGTAAAATATCTAACATTATCCTATTGAAGTAAACCTCAAGAAAAGATTGACTGATTCCTTTGCATGCATGCACACACACACTCATGCACACACAGAGAGGGTAATGGTTCACATTGTGTAAAATAACTAACATTATATTTTCCTAATGAAGTAAGCATCAAGTAAAGGTTTACTGACTCCTTCAAATATTAAATTCAAACAGGAAGAGAGTGAAAATGAATTCAAGAATTTTTTAAAAATCAAATAATATGTTTATTTATAAGAAAATCATTAATATTGTCTATTAAAATATTGACAAGAAAAAGTTCTAAGAGTAAGGAAATTTCATGTAAGGATGTAAATCTATATAAAAATAACATACCTACATAAAATCAATAATTCATTAGGAGAGGCAATAAAAAGAGAGACTCTGTATAAAATAAAAGGTATAGAAACTATGAGTGGTAAACTATTAATAAAAAAGGGGGTCTAAACAAGCAAGAACATTTTCTATAGCAAAAAGAGTAAGAAACATCTTGCTTAGGCTTGCCAATTCACTCCAGATTAATTTAACACATTTTTAACAAAATTACCACACCAGTTCAGTTTTTACTAGAGCTAGGCAAGTAAATTGTGTAGAAAAATGTGTTGGGAGTGAGGCTACTGTACACTGTAACACATATCTTCTATCTCTCTAAAACACACACGCACACCATTTATAAAAGAGGAGGAAGTATAATTCATTAAGAGCAGCTTCAAGAACAGGCAAAGATTGGTTAGACTTCATTAGGAATCAACGAATGAGAACCCATCAGCTTAGGAAAAGTCTTTAAAGTCTCATTTGGTATGGTTGTTAGAAATATGTGCATATATAAAATACCTCAAGATTTGTGTAATTCAGGGTATGAAAGAATACTTATTTATTAATAGACTTAATTTTTATGTGTATGTGTCTTTTGCTCACACATATCTCTATGTTTTATGTGCATGCTTGTCATATATCAAGGTCAGAAGAGGGTGTCCAGCACCCTGAACTGAAGTTATAGATGCTTATGAGTACTTATGTGGGTGCAGGTAATCAAAACCAGATACTCTGGAAGAACAGCCAGCTCTTGTCCTTGCTGAGTCATCTCTCCATTTCCTACTAGACATTTCACAAATTTAGATTCATTGAGAAGCTTAAAAGACCTAGTAATGAGTTCTCATATATGTCCCTAATAGTTCCTTCTGTCACAATCCTACTTTAATGTGGTATATATATATATATATATATATATAATGCTCAATTAACCAATAAGATGCATTATTGTTAAACAAAGTCTAAATTTTTTATTGTTTTATTTAACAGTGTACACTGTGATGTGTAGTCACATATCCACTATTGTGCCATAGAGAATATCATATTCTCATACTATGTGATGTAAATATACAGTATATATGTAATAATTTCATAGTCCTAAATGTTTTCTCTGCTTTACTACTACATTATGCCCTTCCCCTTCAGGATTCCTAGTCATCACTGAGCTTATCACTAGCTCCCTGCTCTGCCTTTCCAAGAATACCATATCATAGTATGGTATCTTACTATTTACTATCATAAACTATTTAGCCTTTCCTACTTATCTCTTCCACTTACCATTATGTATTTAAGATGTTTCCATCTCTCCTAAATTATGGAAAGTGCATTTATTTTTATCACAAAAAATATTATACATATAGTAAAAACTGCCTATAAATTTACCTATTAAGGATGTCTTCCTTACTTCCAGTCTTTAGCATTTTGAAATAAAGCTTCAAAATAACATTTGTTTTAAATAAGTTTTCAACTAATTTGGGTAAATATTAAAGATTCCAAAAAATTCATATGTCATAAATGTTATGACATTTTCTTAGCCTTATGAGAAATTTCCAAATATATGACCCAAAAAGCCATACTGTTCTGTATCCTCATCAGCAATGAATGTGGATTTCTATTGTCTTTTCTCCCACATTTCCTGCTGTCTTTCTAGTAGATGCATAGTGGAACCACTTTGTTTTAACTGCAATGTCTAACAACATGTGGCATAAAAATTTCATATGTTAATTTGCTATCTTTTTCTTGATGGATTAGAGATTTTTTTCATTTCTTAGTTGTGCATATTTTTTATTTTTGTCTCACAAGAATTTATTGTACATTTTGGATGCAAAATTCCTTATTACATACGTTTTGCAAATATTTGCTCCCACTCCATTCAGTCTTCTTTGCCTTATCAATGCTTTTTTTTTCAAGACAAAAGATATCATTTTTATAATGTAGATACCATTTTTCCTTTCAAGAACTATGCTTTCTAAAAATATTATATGTCGGTATGTCTGTGTCCATGTGATTATGCAGGTGTACCACACATATGCATGAGCCCCAGACAGCAGAAAAGGATGTCAGATCCTCTGTAGCTCAAGTTACAGGTAGTTATGAACTGCCATGTGGATGCTGGGAATAAAATTACTAGATCATCTCTCTAGCCTTACACCATGTTTTTGATATTTAACCCATCATTTTCATTTTGCCTTTGGGCTTTTAGGACTTACTTTGAGTTTATGTTTGTAAAACATGTGAAGTTTCTGTCTATAATCATTTTTTATATAATGTCCAACTATTGTAGCACCATATGATGAAAAGCATATGTTTCTTTGTTGCTTGTTCATTTATGTTTAGGTTTGTTTTAGGATTTCATTTCCATCCCATTAGTATGTCATCTGCTAGTCAGTACCACATCGTCTTGAGTACTGTGGATTTACAGGAACCTACACATCAGGCAATGCCAGTCTGTCACCTTTGATCTTCTTTAGTATTATTCTGGTTACTGTGGATTGATAATTTTGCTGTCCCATTTAAGCTTTGGGATAAATTCATTGATATGTACAAAATAACCCACTAGAGTTGCATTGAGATGGTTAAATCAACAGATTAGCCAGGTTTATTGCAACATGTCTATTTTCCTTTATTCTGGAAGCTTAGGTAGGAGGGTTATCAGTTGAAGATCAGCCTAATTTACATAGTAAGTTCTAGGCCATTATGGCTATGCATTAAGAATTTATGTCAAAAATATTCAGTAGTCTTTGTGGAGATTATGGAAGTTGAATAAGGAGATCCTTTGATTCTTTTATGGAAGTTTTGTCTATACAAGATTTCCTGGTAAGTCTTATACAAGTTTGATCTTTTATGGTTTTATTTTTATACTAATTAAAATGGCATTATATTTTTATTTTAATTTCCCATCTTCATTTCAAGTGTCTCAAAACACCTCTGATTTTTGGTGTTATGTATCCTATATCCTTCAATTTTCCATCATAATGAGTATTTTGTTATTGTGGCTGATTTTTCTGGATATCCAAAATAGTCATGTTATATGTCACCAAAAATGGGTTTATATTTTCTCCTTTTTTTGTCTTAATGTATTACCAGACTTTTTTTCATGGCTTAAAACAATCAAGATTTATTTCAGCTTCACAGTATAAATCCATTGTAGGTCAGACTTTTGTGTAAAGTTGAGGACAAGGCAGTAAGAATAAACATTCTTGCCTTGTTATACATATTTGAAGGTAGATAACTTATTTCTGTTGATTATTATAACTATGTCTTCTTGTGGATGTTCTTTACCAAGCTAAGAGAATTCCTTTATAAGTATTACTTGCTCTGTTTTTTAAATCATGATTTGATATTTAATTGTCTCAAATCTTTCAGTATCTGTTGATATAATGGATGATTCTTCTTCATTAGGCTATTGCTATGAATGATAGCATTAATTGATTTTTAAATGTCAAGCTAAGAGTGTCCACTTGAAATAAACATTTAGTCATTGTTTATAATTAATGTATACTTTCTATTCAAATCATTAATATTCTATCTAAGTTTTAAAGTACGTGCATAAGATATATTAATATATAGTTTTTCTTTGAGTAATACATTTATTTGATTTTGGTATGAAGTTAATATTACCTCATAGAGTTAGAAATTATTCTGTTTGGCTCCTGATTTTTGCAAGATACTGTACAGAATTATTACCATTTTTTCTGTTTGAAAGAATTTCCCAGTGACAGCATCTGGGCCTAGAGTTTTTATTTTAGTAGATATAACTGTTTTATTAATCAAGATAAAAAATAATTCTGAGTTGTCTGTGAAGATGGTTTGGAATGAAAATAATATTTAAATTGGTAGAGTGATTTCTTCCAATTAATTAATATAAGGCCTGACTAGAAGAACAATGGGCTTGCATCTCACAATAAGAGGGACTACTTCTGATGCTTTGCTGCCAGGAATCTGGGACTTTTCTTGACTTCAGAAACATGAACTCCTCATTGGTCTGAAGCCTGAATCCTTCCAAACTGTAGTTTATACAGTCAGTTCTCCTGACTTTACCGATTTCTGACTCTAGCTATTGAGTTATTAAACAATAGCAAAATAATTCTCTTATAAACTATTTTTCTATGTATGTATCTTAGTTTTTCTGTTTCTCTAGAGAACTCAAATTTAAAAGATTATAAATTAGTGGTATAAATTCTCTCACTGACATCTGCTTAGTTATTTGAAACATTAATTTGCATCCTTCAAAAAAATTCATCCATTGAATCCATGCCATCAATTCATTATCTCTATTATCCTTTTAATACCTGAAGGATCAGTTGTGATACCTTCTTTCACATGTTATATTAATTGGTGAGTGTTTTTCTCCTGAGTTAACCTGGATAGAAGTTCGTCAACCTAACAATATCGTATTTTTGATGTATTAATTTTCTAAGTCTGTCAATATTTTATGACTAGAATAATGATGTTGTTCATGCTAGATTTTCTTTTCAATTCATAGTGCTTATGATGTATGTGCTTGAATGTATCAACCTTGTATGAGCTATGCATTTTTAAGTTTCAGAATTTCCAATTATACCCTGCCTCCTCAAGGCTACTCAAATAACCAAACAACAAATAGCGATGACCAAATAATTTTGGGTAAAATTTGACATTTAGACTTTAGTTGTAACTTACTTGAATGTAATGAAATATATCTCTCCACCATGTTATAGATCAGAAGCCTGCACCACTTAGCACGTTAAACTCTGTACTAATTTGGGACAAACTAAGATATAAAAATAAAAAGGTACAATCAATATTTCATTGAGATTTGAAGGGGCAGCTCTGTCATTTAAATATATTGCTTCATTTCTGAGTCATTGGGTTTCCAGTCAAAAAGGAAAAGGTAACATAAGGCACAATCCAAACTATGATGACAGCAAGATCCAGAATGGCATGTACCAGTATCTCACCCCAATTTTCCCTTGTCTTCACTTGTCTGGGAATTATTCACATGTCACAATGTAGAGCAGTCTACACAGTGGAATCTTTAGCTAGAGATTCTTACACCAGCCCTGACAGAACACAAGACTAGTGAAAATGAAGAAAGAAACATTGGTATGTTGCTTGTTGCCAATCATGGGTGTCTTTTTCCTTCTAAATTCAACTGCCAATTAAGTCTTTATGTGAAATGCATCCCTTCTTTTCCCTGAACTAAATTCTTTTTCAACAGTTCTTCGTTCTGTTGCTATGACAACATTTTCTTTTTTACAAAGGTTTTATAGTCAAGTGGTTTACCTTTAATTATATCAGCTTCTCTGGCTATCACATTAACTTTTGTTGTTTTTTCCATAAATTTTTAAATTAATCCAAATCTAAACCACTGATATGCAAGTAAGAGTTATATTTAGTATAGCTCCTAATTACAGTGAATCCTCTTATAATTGATAAGCCCATTAAATGATGAACATATCAAGTTCCCACGTAAGCACTGCTGACTCTTTCCATGCTTACATACAGCATGGGGTTTGTTAAACAATTATATGTGATTTATATACTGTTCTTGTCTGTATTTGCCATCTTGTTTCATGTGCTTCTCTTTCCTATTTTTATTTCCCCTCAAAGTTCAAACATTAATACTTTCAGCCTTTTGGCATGCACTTGTCCTCTCTAGCATTTCTTGAAATTCCAAAATTTCACCAATAAATATTTTTATTAGAATAGGCATTTTCATATTTTTCATTTTGATGTTTGTTCTTCATCAAAATTAAACCACAATGGTTGTCTCATAGTCTTTATGCTTCTTTGTCATATTTTGTGAATCTGTTGGAGTGGCTTTGTCTTTCAGTTTTGACTTCTTATTTCTATAGGATGTCTGCATAAATATCAGCTACAATAACTGCTGAAACTTGGTGTTGATTGTAAAATGGAGCCACTGTGGTGGTCTTGTCTTGGCTATGTATGATGAGAACCAAGCATAGAACTACACACTGACCACCAAGGCAGATATTATCAAATTCCTGGTCACTCTTTGGATTCTGTGAACCTGTTCAGGACAAAAGTCCAAATGTCAGAACTTCTGTAGTCTGTACAGTAAAGAGCTGTGGCAATAACTGTGGACCCAAAGTGACCTTGGGTACCACAGAAGTCTGGACTCCCATTCTTGCAATGATAATCAGGACCCCAGAAGTTAAAACCTCAGTCTCACACTGATCTTTGAGACTAGAACCTAGAACCAAAGCTTCAGTCTCTCAGGAGGCTAGGGTACCACTTGAGCTGAAGCTCTGACCCCACACTGACATCTGCAGTTATTAGAGCTCAAGGACCCAGAAAATCAGAAGGCCCTTTCTTGAGGTGGTCACTGGACACATCTGAGCCAGAGCTGGATGCCTGGTCCTGTGGTGCTTTCTCGTGCCACCAGAGCCAAAGACCTGGATGCACAATGCTGAAAATCTTCTTTCTAAGATGCTCAGGCTGCTCTGCTGTCCTTCAATTATTTTTTTATGAGAATACTTAGCAACTTATTTGAAGAAACAAGGTATGTGATGGGTTTTTTTACAGAACTCTTTAAACAATGTGGTTAATGTAGTTGTTTGAATGCATGTTAAGCTTCATGAAGAGCATAACTCAATTTGATGGCTATTGTTGTTCTTATATTACAATTAACATAAACTATGCTACAAATGTAATAGTAAAATCACCAATTGAATATGAAAGCTAAATTTCATTAATATTTTAAAAGTCACTGGTATCAGGAAGGAGAGATACTTGGTATGTGTGTGTCCTTGCCACCGATCCTGAAGATATGAGCTTGGTTCCCAGAATCCATATGATGGAAAGGAGAAGAGAAACTCTTCTAAGTTATTTATTCTACGACCTCCACCTACATTCACGCCATAGCATACAGGTGAACTCAGCATACACATGGGATTTTTCTTTAACTTTGTCTTGATTCTTTGTGAATTTCACATCATGCATCCTGATCATACTTATCTCCCTGTCCTGTCTTCTGCCCTCTGCCTTTGCAACCTCCCCAAAAAACAAAATTTAAATGCAAAACACAAAAAAATTTTAAAAAATTAAAAATCTCAGGCGTGCAAGCCAGTTTGTGCTGGTGAGTTTCAGAGTATATCCTTTAATTTATATGTGTGTGTGTGTATATATATATATACATATATATACTTGTAAATGTTCATTGCAATGAGTCTTTGGTCTGTTCAAGGCCTCTGGCTTCTGCTAAACCGTGAATATTAGACCCTCTCTGGGGTTTCTCTTAGAGATCCTATTGTTGCCTTGTGTCATGGAGATCCTGCAGCTTTGGATCTGCAGGTCAGTCCCCTTCACATGCTCCAGCAGTTCCTAGATGAGGTGGATGTTGGGGTGGGCTACCTTGTAGTCCTGGTTCTGGGCCTGCGTGGTAGCTGGGTTGGTCAGCCTCCAACTTTCCCTTATCATCACTACCTGGTCGAGTTCACCAGCACTGCACCCAATGTAGCAGACAGTAGGGAGAGTGGCCAATTGACCTGCTCTATAACCCTCCGGTCTGGCTCACCTGCTCTCATACCACAGGGCCAGCACTACTGTTTTGCCCATTGACCCATTCTCTGTATTGCTACACTTGGTGTGGGACAGGACCAGCTCATCTGCTCTCATGCCCCTGAGGCTAGCTCTCCTGCCTGTCACAGGTGACAAGGGGTGGGGGACAGGGTATGTTCCCCTTACCCTGGCAACCCCAGAATATGAGGGAGGGGATGGTCAGTTCTCCTGTTCTCATGCTCACAGGCCCGACTTACCTGCACTCCGTCAACAGGATCAGCTCTAGTGTGCTGCCCAGGAAAGGTGCCATGCCTTCTGTCCCATGTGTTACACGCAGCTGGTGAGGGGCAAGGCAGGCTCTCCTACTCTTATGGACCTAGGGTCGGTTCTCTCATCTGCTGCAGATGGCAAGGAGTGAGGGGAGGGAGGGCATATTTTTCCTCACCCATGCCATCACAGGGCAGATGGGAAGCCTTAGCCGTCCTGCTCCCATGCCTCCTGGGGCGGCTCACCTGCACCGCCACCAACATGGTCAGCTCTCTTGTGCTGCTTGGGCAAGGTGAAGTGCCTGCTCTCCTGAGTGTTGCTGCCGATGGTGGCAGTACCAATTCTCCCACTCTCGTGACCTCGGGGCCAGCTCTCCCACCACTACAGGTGGGAGAGGGGAAAGGTCATCACTTTCTCTCCCACTCTACATTATGGCAGAGGAGGGGTGGGACCAGATCTCCCATGCACCTCCGCAGCACGGGACTGATCACCTGAGAAGTCAATGGAGTCAGCTATACTGTGCTGCCCAAGCTAGGTACACAGCTCAATCTCCCTAGTGCTGCAGCGGTGAGGGACAGGGTCAGTTCTCCCACTCTGGTAACCCTGGAACCAGCTTTTCTTTGTCATCATAGGTGACAAGAGGCAAGTGGGCTAGCTCTCAGCCATGCCACTGCATGACAGACGGTGGGGGGGCTAGCTCTGCCACTCTTGCATCTTCAGGGATGCCTCACCTGAAACCCATACCAGCAGGAAAAGCTCTATTGTGATGCTCCAGGGAGGTAGAAGGGCCCTCTCTCTGGAGGCCTGAAGTTGTGAGGGGCAGGGCCATTTCTCCCTAGTGATGTAACCAGTGAGGGCCGGAGCCAATGCTGTGCTGTACTATCCTCAGTACTTCTGTAATAATGACAGCCACAAACATCAAACACAGACTATAGCTGCAGACAAGACCGTGAACCCAGACAAGGCCCCTGGCAGCAGCCCAGGCCCAGACTATACCACTGCCATGGCTTTCGATGGCAGTGCAGGCTACTATATCAATACGGCCCCAGGAGAGGCTCAACTATCAAACACTAACCTGGACCTAGGTGGCAGCCCAGGCCCCTGATTTCCACGTGGCCCTTAATGGTGCTATGGGCCATGAACATCAACACAGACCCCAGTTGTGATTGGACCATGGACCCAGACATGGTCCTTGGCAGTAGCCCAGGCTCAGATGTCTCCATGGCCCTGGTAGGCAATGCAGGTCACTGAGATCAGCATGATCCCAACAGCAGCATGGTTCTTGAACCCCTACATGACCCCAGGTGTGTGCCCAGATCCTGGGCATCTTAACCCCTTCCAATGACATCAGAAGCCTTGCGCATCAACATATGTCCTGACTGCAGCAGAGTCACAGACCCAGACATGGCCCATAGCTACAGTTCAGAACCAACTAACACTGTGGCCCTGGCTGGCAGTGCATGTCACTCAGGTCTGCATGGTTCCAGCATCAGCACAGCCCTCACTCACCAAGAAGACTACAGATAGAGGCCCATATCTTCGGCATCAATGTGAAGTTTGATGGCAACACAGGCCATAGACATCAACACAGATTCAGGCTGTGAAAGGACCATGGACCCAGACATGGTCCTTGGCAACAGCCCGGTCCGGATGTCACTGTGACACTACTGGTATTGCGATCTCAATATCTCCAGGTCCCAGTGGCAGTGTGGCCCCCAAACACTAAAATGTCCACAGGTGGCAGTTCAGACCCCCAGCATCCGCTCAGCCTTTGATAGTAACAGGAGCTACTGACATCATTATAGACTTTGGGTGCAGTAAGGCCATAGACCCAGACATGGCCCATGACCACTGTTCAGAGCCAAATGAAACCATGGCCCCAGGTGTCAGCATGGGCCACCCAGGTTGGCAGCAACTTGACTCTAAAATCAACATGTTCTCAGATGTTGTCCTGGACTCTGGGTCTCTGCATGACCCTTGGTGGAAACAGGAGCCATGGATATCAACTCAGAGCCCAGCCGCAACAGGGCCACAGACCCAGAAACGGTCCCTGACAGTAATCTGGGCCAGATATCACACTGGTCCAGGGCTACAGCGCAGGACACCTATATTGGCAAGACCCCTGTGGAGGCGCACATCTCTTGTACATCAACATGGTCACAGGCTGTGAGCCAGACTCCAGGTGTCCATATGGCCCTCAGTGGTAATGGGAGCCACAGACATCAACACAAAATCCCAGCTGCATCTGGACCACAAACCAAGTAGGGCTGCAGCCCAGGCCAAAACATGCCATGGCCCTGGGTGGCAGGCAGGGCATCTATCTCAACCTGTTTCTTGCTACCCTCACCTCTTCAGACCTAGCTCTCTCCCCAGCACATGAGTTGTTCTGCCTCTCTCTTTGTCCCATTTGGCCACCCTGTGCTCCTTCACCATAACAGTGCCTGACTGCCTGGTACCAGAAGTCAGGCAGGCTCACAGGGGAATTCTTCCCATTCCATATCTAGAGACCTGGGGCAGAGGTTTATTTGTCCTCCAGAGTCTGCCAGGCCGAGAAATCTAATTTTTTTAATGTACTGAAAATCATTTCAACCTTAATGAAAATCCTCAGCACATTCACTGAAAACAAAAGTGAACACAATTTCAAGGACCCGGGAGACAAAGATAGAGTCTTAAACCTGGGCCTTCAACTGATAGAAGAGGAAAATGATGTGATATTTCAACGTTTTTGAAGAAACAATGATTGCAAATGTCGCAGAATCTGTGAAAGACACAAGTCCACAGATTATTAAAAAATAGGATAAACTTACGTCCCTATACAACAATAATAATCAAATGAATGAAAACTAAAAACAATATTTACCACACCCACAGGAGATGTAATGACATTTACATAGAAAGAACAGTACACAGGACTGTGGATCTGTCCAGAAAGTGGGCTAACAGGAAAGAAGAATAACACCAGGAGGGATTTAAGAAAATAACTATGAATTCATTCTGTGGTGTTCGGTGTGAAACTGAACGATACTTGTTCTCAGATGAAGGCAAACTCAGAGAACTCTATTATGTTTGGCTGTGAGTGTCTGTGTGTATGCACACACATGTGCCATAGCACATGTAGAGGTGAGAAGACAACTGTGCAGTAAGTTCTGCTCTTCCTCGTCTCTGTGGGTTCTGAGCTCTGAGCTCAGGTGAAGTAAGAAAACTCCTAATAAGCACACTTACTGTTAAAAGGCTGTGAATCACTTACTATGGCTAGCAAGGAAAGAGAAAACTAATAAATATGGAGTGAATATAAACAAGTTAGTACTCATATTTATCTATGGTGAGTGTTGACAGCAGTGAATAATCAACAAAACAGTAAAAAAATCTCATTATTCTAAGTTAATTTTTAAATATCAATTCATTAATTAAACACAAAGAATACCACGTTGTCTCGCAAGAATTTCAATGTCTCCCTTGTACATGGTAAGGGGTGACTAAAACATACATATGAGATAAGTGGGTGGTGTTTAAAGAGGCTTTTCCAGGGGAAAATCTACAATTATTTGATATAGTAAGTTATTGATTCTAAGTAGACTGTCAAATATTAAATATGTATATTCTTATTTCTAGAGCAGTCACTAAAAAATAAGCAAGAATATATAATCAAAATAAGAGACTAAAACCAGAAAGAAAAGATGTTCATGAATGATGATCAAAAAAGAAATTAAATCACACACTGAAAAAAATGATAAACTTAAAACAAGCATCACTGGGTGCATCAAACAGGGGTGAGAGCACAGCTCTAGAGCACAGGAAAAATGCTGCGAAGGCTAATTTCTGTTGTCAAGTTGACAACAGCTGGGTGAACTAAAGCCCAAGTGAGGGACGCTCTCAGGTTATTGAAAGCAGGAAGACCCGCCCTGACCCTGGATCACACCTTCTGGTGGCTGGGCAGCTTCCTACTCACTCCCCCTGCCACACTCACCTCCTGCTGCCGTTGTGCTCATTAGCCATTATTAGAACCAACTTCTTGTTTTGCGTAGAAATATTTTAAGAGAAAAACATGATCATACCTGGAAATATCAGAAAATCTACATGATCTTATTGTGTGGTACATTCCCAGCATAAATTCTATTCAGTACTAAAGACACGTGATATTTTGAGACCTGTGAGAAAAGGGATGGGGCTGGGAAATAAACTGAGGGAGGTAACACATGCTAAGAAAGGTAAATACTAAGTGTTCTCGCTGTGCGTTTTAGACCCCAGTGTTTAGATAACTGGGGTTTTAGGTTGGAGACTCAGTAAGATTCATGAGGTGCTAGGGTGGAGGAAGACGATACTGAAACAGAAAAGACGATAAAATACAAGTAGTAAGGAAGAGGAAGAGGAGAATGCTAAAAACCCAAGATTTAAATGGAGAAGGGTGAGAGACTAGTGGAAATGTAGGCGGTCTACCAAAACTAAAAGTGTATAAAAAAGCCAATATAAACCAACTATTTAATAAGCTAGTGAAAACAATAGATGATTTTTGTTTTAAGGAGCATGGATGGAAGAGCTCTACGTGGGTGGTGAATGCTGCTCCCAGTGTCAGATGCCAAAGTTCTGTTTATGCACTATTGACCAGGATGCTGCCAGAGGCTCCCGTGACACCAGCTATTGTTCTCCTCCTGAATGCCCACCAGAACCAGACAGAAATGCCTGACTGCTGAACACACAACACACACTCAATGAATGACACAGAGAAATCAAACCGGAAGTAATATGGAAGCTTACCCGCTCTGGCTACCTGAAAGGTATTATGCGGGCTGTTAGGATGGGAAAAACATCAAATGAACACATGCTGTACACCCTGTGTGCTCCAATGATGGACTGGCTGAGAGATATCCCCATTGAGGCAGTAGCAGCATGAATATCCCAAGGGGAGCTAACTACTTACTGGTGGATGTCTATTGTGTCATATATTGTTCAATACTTAAACACTCTGGGAGAGGGTAAAAATTTCTATTTGTGGATTTTTTTCTGCCTGCTTCTGTGGCTTTTGAATTATGAGGTACCCACATGTCTTTTTCTATAAATCTGGTAATAAATTCCTTTCCCATCTGAGCTGTACATGGCAGCAAGAACATAACTGCAATGCATTCCAGGACAGGAGATGAGTGGGCTTGGACTGGAGAATGACTCACTTCCCATTTCTCTACTTCATATGGCAAGGAGCACTAGCAGGTGCACTAGCCAAGTTCCAATCCAGGCGATTACTTCCTCCCCAAAATTCACACTGTGTTATTAATTGAACACATACACACACAAAAAACCCTCTTGCCTTAAATCATATGCCTGTGCCTCTTTCCACAACTGCAAATACGTGTCCACACTGAAATGAAATTCAAGAGCATCTGGAGGTTGTCATTTTCATAGAAAAAAGCCAGTGTGCTTCTTTAAAAGCCATTGTGTTCTCCTTCTAGAAGAGAAGGAACTGAGTCCGGGAACGAGAAGAAGGCCTTTGTCTCCAGGAGGAAGGCAGGTAACTAGAAAGACTATGCAGGAACACCTATGGCCTTGAGTTTGCCTATGACACAAGAGTGAGCAACACAGAGGACTTGCTAACAGCTGATGCTTGGTGGAACACCTAAAGAACTACATTGATTAGATTTTTTTATTTTTAAAGCCACATTAATAGGGTAGCTCGATATGACAGGTGTTTTTTGTTTTATTTTTCATTTTACCTGTTTATATTTTTCCTCTGGGTTATTTTAATATGTTTTACTGATGTAAGAAGCCACACTACAAAATTCACTGTACAAAGCCAGTTTTATCTTGATACCTGTTGAAAATGGATCATGTCAGTAGTTTCTAAACTTGCTTCATAAGAGTTACTTGAAGAATTTGCTAAAAATACCGATTTCTAGGCCTCCTGGTATCTATGTAAGGAATACGGTCTTACAACATCTCCACTGTCCTTTCCTATCCAAAGACATTCTTGGTCAATTTTTCGTTAGCCAACTCACATTCACGGGTATTGTTCTCAAGGTTATATCATCAGATGAGATATGAGCACACTTTAATTTCTTTAATTATGGATGAGTAAAAACTAGCTTGCAAGCTTCTCCAAATATACCCACCTGCATTCTAACTCAGTAGATCAGAACAAATGAAATTCGGAAAACTAATTCAGACAGGTGTAATGGATTTCAAATCATATCAAAAATACAATTCAATATAAAAAAGAATAGTATTACTGTGGGATACCTCACGTTCGTGGGTATTGTTCTCAAGGTTATATCATCAGATGAGATATGAGCACACTTTTCTCACCCAATTGCAAAGCATTCGGACTTAACAGCTCTAAGAAGAGGTTTAGACATTGGTATTTTCACAGCCCCACTGATTTTGAGGTCCTCCCAAAGTTGAGCACCACGGACAGTGTTTCTATAATAAACATGATAGTTCTCCTATGGTCTCCTGTAGCAGAGTGCCATGCCAGAAGAGATGAAATTATTTAATGGAAAGCCCGAATGACTCTAAAGAGTGGATCAGCATGGGTCCTGGATCCCGGAGTTAAAATACGTTTTTTGCTACTTAAAATCTATCTACCCGAGTCTTAGCTTTTCACATTTCTAATGGGGAAAAGAAAGTCCATAAATCAAATGGGTGGACTAATTCCTCTTTATATCAATTTTGACTTGTGGCTTATCCAAACTTTTCCATAACCCCACAGAGTGACTTTTCCTGTAAATAAGATGATCCTTTATCCCTTTTGATCTAGAAGAGTTTCATTTAAGCTTATTGTCCTGACACAGTTATTAATCATGCCAGCTTTCATTTTTAAAAACACCTTTGTTTAGAATAGGAATAACTATCCATATCCTATCCTATTCTCTCATAACTTGGCTGAGCTCAGGTAAAAACCTGACTCATAGGTTGTGGTGATGTTCTTCTTCTCTATACAACTTTATCTAAAATATAGAGTAAATTACCCATGGTGTACAGCAAATAATTCCACGGCTTAGTGATTGGAAACAATACATAGTGTTTCACAGTTTTTATGGGTCCAGAATTCATGGAGGAGTCCTCTGCTTAAGGGTCTTTCACATCAGTCTAATCATCCACCATCATAAGATATCAACACTCATGATTCATATCTTTACAAGGACACCTTTCTCCACAGACAAAATTAGACTAAGTGCTGAGGGAAGGGGTTATACCTTGATTTCCTCCTTAGATCAAAACAATGATCTTTAATTGTGGGTGAGTAAAAACTAGCTTGCAAGCTTCTCCAAATATACCCACCTGCATTCTAATTCAGTAAATCAGAAAAAAACGAAATTCAGAAAACTAATTCAGACAGGTGTAATGGTTTTCAAATTATATCAAAAATACAATTCAATATAAAAAAGAACAACATCACTGTGGGATGACCTTCATTTCCCACAAGCATGTGAGTAGACAAAAAATCTAATATGTGTATAGAATGAAGCTTTACTTGGTCATAAAGATCATATTATTGGCAGGAAAATATTAAGATCTGAACATCATCATGTCAAATGAAACAAGGAAGACTGAGAACGGCAACATGACATGTTTTCTCTCATACATAGACCATGAAAGAGGACAGAGACTATTAGAGAGTAAGAAGGGTACCGACCAGAGGTGGCACTAGAGACAGTGATGAGAAAGATGAATGTGAGAGTGCACTAATACAAGAATGACAATATCACAATGACCCTCATTAGAGTCAACAATTAATAGAAGCTAATCTGAAAAGTGAATATGTAAAGAAATAAAATTTACTGGCAAACCTTTCCCTTCCACTGGACCATTCCATATACAGCATGGAGACTTGAACATTAGTTCGTGTGCCTTGGTAACCATTTCACACTTTTTCATATTATAGAAATGCATTTTTAAAATGTAGTATTTCCAGGTATCTCTGATCATGTTGAGAACAGTGAGCGCTTCCTCAGTCCTTCCTAATGTAATGGAGCAGAAGAAAGCCATGGCAATCATACCTCAAATCAACTTGAGTAGCTGTAATGGTGGGTGCCAAAGTCTTCAGTAGCATTGCCCAATGGGATGATTTGAGTAGAAAGGAATGCAGAGCCTGTGCCATATCTCTTTTCTATTCACATTTTTAAGGAGCTTGGAGCTCTGTTTATCTTTCCTGAAGTGTCTAGGTCTTTCCGCAGGACTAATTCACTGTCACTGCTTCCTAAAGAGGAGCTGACAGGTCCTCCACATTCCATTCTATCAACATGCACTCCAGAAGGCACGGGGTATTTTCTTTCTGATAGAAACTGCATCACACTTGATCTGACTTGTTCTCCCTGTAGAATAATGAAGCCAAACTACAGCTGCCCAGACTGCCTTTATTGTTCTCTTAGGTTGGCCTTAATCACAATCAGACTTGTTAATTTATTTTTAAAGCAAGAGTAAACAATGTACCATAATACAGCAGACACTGAAATCATAATTACGTATTCATGGGTTTTTCTTATGTTAAAAGATATTCATTAGATCCTTAAGGAAGTGATAAAACCTCTTGTTTTTGTTTTTGTTTTTGTTTTCTGAGGACTAGAACCCAGATGTTACATGAAAAGAAATGGGCTGTGGAAATAACACTCATTCCTGCTGTGGCAATAGGCTAAAACAACTTATTACTGGCTTGGTTTCCACAAAGTATAAAGTAATAATTCAATACCAGCCATTCAAGGTTGTTGGAATGAATAGTAATTGATAAAATATCACAAAACCATAACAGTCTGCAGACAACAGTAAATATTTCCACTAAATAAATGTACATCTTCACGAGAAACACATGCCCTTTAGTCAATAAACATCTATATACTATAAAAAGCTAACTATGAAAACAGATTGTAAGGCACCATAAAAGCATGCTAAATACGATGAAAAAGCATTTTAGTTACTCGTCTGATTCTTTATTAGAAACATGAGTGAATGATGGAATAATTAAAGGAATAAACTACCTTTTTCAGTGAGATTATGGGCAGAACATGAGACATCCTTCTGAAGCTGATACTCACTCAAGTGGTCACCCTGACGTTTTTCTTTGTTGTTTTTGCATTTTGTTTCTTTTGTCAGCAAATGATCAGAGTGACAAATGTCTGAAAGTAAGAGGAGGCCAGAGAGAGACGAAGAGAAAGGGCAGAGAACATCTATTTAACCTAATTTTAAAGCAAGCTGTATTGTCCTTGATAAAAGACTTTATTGTCATGCTGATCTTTACCAGGTAACTAATGGAAGTTGATCTCAATACATTTAGAAAAATGTTCCTAACCTTGACATTTGTCTATGAATTCAGTTACTTTCTTTCTTAATTAGACAAGAAATGAATATGTCAATTGTATATTTAAAAAGACTGAAGGAAAGCACACATTTACAAAACCATAAACCCACTCCATTACTTCTTTCTATTTCCAATTTTTCTCCACAATTCCATCATTTCCTCATTCCTCTATACGAATACAAAAATGTATACACATGAACATATCTTTGCAAAACTGAGATCATTTCATGTGTCATGTCTCTGAGGTTTGCTTTGTAGCTTGTTAATCTCCATAGCTTTTCTGGGTAACTTAAAATTTGTCATCCTAAATTAATATCATCTATTTTTGCAGTTTTGTTTTATTTGAATAACATTTTTTCATTTGTTTTACATACCAACCCTCCCATCTATTCCCCTCCCCATCCACTCCTCCCTCCTCTGTCTCCACAAAGAAAGGTATATGCCCCCCATGGGCTTGAACAAAGATGGCACATCAAACTGATATCATCTAAATCTGAGAAGCTAGGTCAGCAAAGACATAAGAACCACTGCAACTTATGCTTCTCAACTCCATCCACTTGCTCTGTGTGATTACTGGTGAATGTTCTCTTGCTTATTCACACTTGCATACTTATTGGCATTTTCTATTCTTCCATCATCTTCGTTTCTGGTTTACTCGTCAACATCTGGCACCCCTTCCAGTGCTGTTCCAAAGTCAATTGTTTCAAGTTTAGAAAATGGGAAACATGGCCCCGAGTCAGATACTGAGATAAGGCCTTCTGTGTGTGTTAACTCAGCCTTCCCTCAGTGGTGCAGCTGCACATCCCAGTCCAGACACAAGCAAAGAAGCGATCTGAAGCTGGGAACAGCAAGCATCATGGTTCACTGCGAAGATGTACCTGTAGCACTGTTTTAATTTTTGCTGAAATTTTAAAAGATGTTAAATGTGTTTTCATGTTCCTATGTTATAGAGAACAGCAACTTAATGATATTGAAAAACAGAATTCCATAGCAATTAGCAAGCAAAGGATTGGCAGCAAATGCAAGCTTGTGTGACTTTGTGCTGAATGGGCTGAGCTTTTCAATGATTTCACAGGTTTTCTATGAGCTTTACTCTGAATTCATTGAAGGGACGATTGGACTTGAATTGTGACTTTTGGTATCTACTTATGAAGAAAGCCCTTAGTCCACTAGAGTCCAGGTTGCCTCTGGTATCAAACTCGTGTACTTTCTAAAGAGTTTCATTCAAAGCGATAGCTTGGTGCCTGAGTACTTAGACAATGCAAAGTCAAGAAGCTAAGGGTTTAAATTCCAGCCCTTTCTCCTCCCAGGTAAGTAACCTTGCTGGGATTACTAACCATCTTTACCCTCACTGTCTTCATTTGTGAAAGGGAATGACCACAGCTGCTCATAGGCCACTGATGGAATTTTACTAGATTCGTTCATATACTTTAGCATAATGCCTGGCATAAAATATCATAATATAATTACCAAATTTCTCCTTTCCCTTTCCTCTCTCAAAACCCTCCTACATATCCCTCCCTACTTTCATTCACATTCATAATCTCTATTTTTACTAATCTTTTTTGCAAGGATATAGGTATAGGTATATCCACGTAACCTGCTAACCCCTGATAATGTTACATGTCTGTCTGTTTCCAGTTCTGACCATTTGGCAATGAACAACCATTTGGTATACTCTTCTGTGGAGAAGACAACCTCTCCTACTCCCAGCTCTCATCAGACGCATATAGTTCTTTATGTAGGATTGAGGTCTCATTGGCTTTTCACCATCCACTTTGGCTTGTCCCTCAGTACCATGATTGTTCAGCTCTCATATTAGTGAGACTTTGTGAGTCGAGCTTATAGCATTATTAGGAGACACAATTTCACAGAAAACTCTGAGCCTCCTTTCTCTTACTTCTTACTTCTGCCCCGTCTTCCACAATGTTCCCTGAGGCTTAGGTGCAGGAGTGTTTCGTAGATGATCCATTGTGACGAGGCTCCACAATTGGCACTCTGCTTGTTGGGGTTTCTATTTGTTACAAAGAG
>LOJH01007518.1:0-26927 GCA_001685095.1 Ellobius talpinus
AGGTCGGTCGGGTGGTGGCTGCCTCCAATAGGCAGCGCGTGCCGGGCCAGCGTGCGTGTCCACCTCTCCCTGCCCCGCTCCCCGTCCCCTTCTCCCCTCACCTACCGCACCCAGCCCCCCTCGTCAGGGGCAGCGGGGCCGCTCCCTCCGTCCTGTCCTCGCTTGCCCACCCTCACCGCCCTTGTTTCTCCTTCCTCTGGCCGGGGCAGCCGCCGCCATGATCCTGCTGGAGGTGAACAACCGCATCATCGAGGAGACGCTCGCTCTCAAGTTCGAGAACGCGGCCGCCGGGTGAGCACACACCGGGAGGAGGCCGACTTGACCCTAGCTCATCCTGGGTGGCGTCCTGTTCCCAAACCTTCAGGGGAAAGATCGGGAACCTGGCGCGGCTTCGGGGCTTCTCTGGCAGGTTGGGAGGCCGTGGGGCGCGGTGGGCCGACAGCCTGAGATACGTGGGGAGAGGCTGAGAGGGATGCGGAAGCAGCGAGTGGACAGGAGCAAGGCGTGCCAGAGAACAGGAGACCTGTGGGACGTTAGGGCAACCAAGGCCAGAACTCACGCCCGAGAGCCCCCTGCCCTGTGGGGGGCAGGGGAGGGACCCACTTCTCTCCGTATTCACCGTCATTGTTCCGAGCCCAGAGAGACTCCTTTGGGAAAGCTGGATTGAATTGAGTTTTCAGGAATTCCCAGGGCGAGGTGGGAAGAACATGCAGGCCCAGATCGCCGCCGGCCTTCTGCTTCCCCACCCCCATCTCTCCCCCAGGAGAAGCAAGACTGAAAGTAGACCCAGTCTGGGGGGAGGGGGGACACTACAGTGATCTCTTTTTTGTTATATATTCCTCAGGCAAAGCCCACAGTCCTCCATCCACACCCTCCTTAGCTCTCTAGAGACCAGCTTTTATCTGGTTATGTGTCTTAAATCCTTATCCAAGACCCTTGGTCTTTGATTTTCTTGAGTGGTTAATGCCGACCCGATTAATAACTGCTTCTGCTCCCAGAATCCATGAAGTTCTTAGATAACCTTTTTTAAACATCGGCATCTTAATATACGGGACGGATTTTCGAGGCTTCTCTGTCAAACACAAAAAGACAAACTCCTCCCCAAAGCTGCTTTGCCTTTCTAATATATTTAAAACCTGAGCAGAGGAATTGGGTTTTAGGTTCTAATTTATGGTGGCCTGTGGCCATTCCTTTGCCTCATTTCCTCATTGGTGAGGATGGGGCTTCACGTTTTGGTTTCACAGTTAGGAAATAAGTGCAGGCTGTTTTCTGTGAACTGGGAACTTGAAATAGGAGAGAGTAAGTGCTTGTAGGTCCACAGAAGGAAAGAGACTGGGAGAGGGGAATTCTAAACATTCATAAGGAACTTGTGGCTCACAGACGTCGAAAAAGCATGAACCCATTACTCACATCCAATATATAGTCTGTCCTGTCTCTTTTGTAAGGTCACAGGTTTTATCTGCGGAACAAAACAGGACTTTCCTAGAATTGGTGCATTCAGTGAGCATTGTTTCCTGCCCAGAGCTGCAGTTGATACATGTACAACTTGCTTGCTCCTTGTCTTCAGCCTCCCATAAAACTTTGCATTTTAAGTTTTGAAATGAATCAACCCACGGCCTTACTGTGGGTGATGAGTGTGTACTTTTTTTTTAAAGTAGTGTAGCACAAAGGAGGAAGTTAAAGCAACTTCTGCATTTTCACACCTGATCTCAATACATACATTCTCAAGTCTAGACTGGCAAAGAATGAGTCCCAGGTGGTTAGAAGCTGATCTACAAGATAAATGGCTGTGTATGTTCAAGTGGAGGCATGCCTTTTCATGCTGGAGGACATCCACATTTGTGTATTAATAACTTGTGGTTCTAAAATGTGACATGTTATTCAGGACTTTAATTTAGTCCTTTATCTTTTTAGAAAACTTTCCTCAAAGAATGCTGGGGTTGGTGGTACATGCTTGTAGCCCAAGCACATTCAGCTGTAACTCCAGCTTTCAGGAGCATGGGGCAGGATAAGCAAAAGTTCCAGGCCATAGTGAGAACTTGTATCAGAGGGGGAAAAAAAATCTACCTGGGTGTGGTGTGCCTGTAATCACAGCACTTGGAAGGTGAAAGCATGCCAGCTGGGCTATATCTTGTTGCAAATAAAAAGTTTACCCTTTCAGAGAGGTTCAAGTAGGTGTTTAAATCTGGAGGACATGAATTGGAATTTCTAAGACTTTTTTTTTCCTCGTAAAGATGCTCACTGTAGCCAGGTATAATGTTTGAGGAGGTATTATGTTTTGTCTTATCCTTGCTCATTCTTGGAGATGTGTCTTAACAATTTTGCTCAAAACATTTTGTTTAAAATACTTGGGAAAATCTTTGAAGGAGAAACTAGTGAAAACAGGGTTTCCATGAGATTGCAAGTTTCTGCAGGGTGTGGTGGCACCCTCCTATAATGTTAGCACTTGGGAAACAGAGGCAGAAGAATCAACACAAGTTTGAGTGCAGCCAGGGCTATATAGTGAGGCTCTTATTCAAAAAAAAAAGAAAGAAAGCTTAGTGATGTGTGCACACCTTTGATCCAGAGCTCAGGAGGCAGAGGCAGGTGAATCTCAGTTTGAGGTCAGCCTGGTCTACAGAGGAATTCCAAGAGAGGCTGTTAGCAAAGTTAGGGAGGAACTGATGGATAGCTGTGTTGGGAGAAGATAATGAATGGCCCAGGGGAGAGCCCCTGGAGAGGTGAAAAATGTGCAGTGTGGAAACCTGGGGGCACAGCTCTCTCCTGCTCTTTGCACTTCTCAGAACAAATGAATCATGGTAGCCAAAGTGAATCTTTCTGTTCTGCAGTGTCCTGTACCATAGCTACCCACTACACGTAACTGTTAGATTTAAGTAAAAAGGTGAAGTAAAACTGCAGTTGGTTTCCTGAGCTGAACTAGCTGTGTAGGGCTCCATTGCCCCTTGTGCTGTATCTGCACAGTATACATGGCCATTACTGCAGACAGTGCTGTTGGGCAGTGCTGTTCTGCCTACTGAAAATAAAAGCATGACATGGTTTAGTTTGGGGGATGGGGGTTGAGAACCTGGAGCCTTGGACATGCTAGGTAAGGGCTCTCATTGCACTACTTCCCAGCCCTCATGAGGTATTCTTCAAAGTAGTGATCTAGTATATGCTCCAGAATAAAGTTGCATTAGCTTTCCTTTTTATTTTTTTACTTTTAACTTATTTATTTTTAATGATCCCTTGGGTCATCTTGTTGGATATTTTTGCCTGTAGATCAGACTGAAAGTTTAAATTTACAACTGGATGAGAATTCTGTAAGACAAATTCTTTAGTACACAGTTGGCCACAGTCATCTTGTAATTTAAAGGCAATGTTAACAAAGTTTCCCACATTTTCCAGCCACACCCCTTAGCAGCGGCTTATTGGATCTGTCTGTGTGTCTTCACAAAGAGATACAGTAAAGCACCTTCTTGAGAGTCTCCACTCTATGACTAAAATAAAAAGTGATGCCCAAGTCTGTAAATAATGTTCTGCACAGGTCTTACTACAGCGTTGCCTTTTCATTTAGGAATTCTTGCCCCGACCACAATTAAAGCAGAAGTAATCTGAAAAATGAATTGAATTCTTTTGCTACTACATGCATACCAAGAACCTTTCATCCTCAGAAGCAAGGCCTGTCAACTTTGCAGTTATGCAGTTCAGAACTGAGGAAATGGTGTCAGATGAGAGCTTCTGTTGATTTAAAGTGCCTTCTGGCTCCTTACCACAGCCTGTGCATATTATGGGGAGCTGTGGTTCTGTGAGGGGGAGAAGAACTCAGTAAGCAAGTAGCGCTGAGTGGGGTGGGCGAGGACTGTGGGAGGAGAAATTCGAGAAAGGAATAAATTAAGTCTTGCTGAAACCTTGGTTCTCATTCTCAAATATGCCACATATGTCCTCAGAGAGGCAGGCTGGCTTGAAGAGATTTAGAACTAGGACATTGCTTAGGCCTGTAGATGCAGTGGAATGTACTATCTGACTGTTAAGATCTAGTGGATTAGATGCCTTAACATTAGGGCATTATGGTTGACACGCTGCTACCTGTCCTCTGGCCTCTTTGGGTTGTCTTTGGCATGTGAAGCGCCAGGGCTACACAGGACTAGATTGAGGGCTGGGACTATAATTTTAGCCATCTTTGTTTCCTCAGAATCTTCAGAGCGAGGGAGGGAGAGAGAATGTTCAGCTCAGTAAATAGCATCTTGAAGGAATTAATGAAGATAAAATGATTCTTGGTTTCTTTAGAAGCTTATCCCTTTTCTTTTTCTTTTAACACATGCACACACACATATACACATGTACATGCAGAGGCCAGAGGTAATATTGGGTATCCTATGGTATCACTTTTTGCCTTTTTCCCTTGAAATAGGATCTCTTACTGAACCTGAAATTAGGCTGGCAGTCAGCAAGCCCCAGTTATCCTGTCTCAGCTGAGGTTGCAGGCTTTTTCTGTGGGTGCTGGGGATTCTAATTCAGATCCTCTTGCTTTCCCAGCGAGTACTCTTACCCACTGAACCATCTCTCCAGCATTTTTGTTGTTCTGTAGCCCATGCTGGCTTCAAACTCATGGTGTTTCTCCTGCCTCAACTTCCTATATATCCTGCCATACCTAGCTTGTTATCACTTTTGTAAGAGGGTGTGTCAATTTCTATGACTTCTTAGTCTCTGTATTTTGAGAGATGGTTTAGCAAAGAAAATTACCATCTTTTACCTAATATGATCTGCTTCGTGGACTTTACTCAGAAAGAATGATGGGAACCTTGTAGAGGATTTAAAGAAAGTAATCAGAAAATCTTTAGTGAGCACAACAAAATAATTCCTCTAATTCAGGACTTGGAAGGGATAACCAGAAGAGGGTCACATATGCCACAGAGGAGAACTGTTTCCAGGGTGCATTTAGGAGCAAAAACTCCAAAGACCTCGCTCTCTCTCTGTCTCTGTCTCTCTTCTCTCTCTCATTCACTCACACACACACACACACACACACACACACGGAATAATATAGTTAGTTGCTAGTAGTACTTAACTGACTGTTGACATTCTAGAAGCTTCCTTTGAAAAGTATAGAACTACCACACCCAGTTTGAAGAAAATATTTTGGGTGCAAAAGAAATGGCTCATCAGTTTAAGAGCACTTACAGAGTACTGAACAGTTCCAAGCCCACTTCAGGTAACTCACAAACACCTGCTAACTCTAGCTCCAAAGGATCTGATGTCCTCTTTTGGCCACCGCAGGCACCCCCACACAAATGTCATACACTTAGCATAAACACACACACACATACAAATAAAAATAAATTGTTAAAAAAAAGACTTTCCTAATGGACTTCTTTTAAGATTTATTTTTACTTTATATGTATGAGTGTTTGCCTGTATGTACATACAAGCCTAGTGCCTGTGGAAGTCAGAAGATGTTTGATCCCCTGGAACTGGGGTTACAGTGTGAGATGGCATTTGGGTACTGGGAACTCAAGTCTTCTGGAAGAGCAACCAATGCTCTTAACTGGTGATCCACCTCTCCAGCACCTTTTTAAGAAAATTTAAGAATATCTCTTAAAGTCAAATGTGGTGCCTGTAATCCCAGAACTTGGGAAGCTGAGGCAGGAGAATTGCCAAGAGTTTATGACCAGCCTAGGATACATAAGGACAACCCAGCTTAGGCTACAGAATCTTGTCTTTTAAAAAAAAGAAATCTGCCCATCTCAGTGAATTGGGTAATGTTTCAGTGTCTTAGGCTGCCAATCAATAACCCTTAGGACCATCCAGCTGGCTTAGTCACAAATTCCAGTCATTTTAACAGTCTGATGCTAATAGGAATCCTATTTCTCCTAGAACTGGGTAAATAGTTCCTGATCTTGATAGCTTCACAATTCCTGAAACTCTTTCAGCCACAACTTCAGATTTGGGCCTTTCTAACTCCATCTAGAAGAAAAGCCTCATTTTTAGATTGTCTTCTGTAAGCCAGGTATTGCACTGTCTTTTGTAGTATGTGTACTTGCATATACATTCACTACCTATGTGTTTTAACACAGTTTCATTTAATTTCAAAATGTCCCCATGTGACAGATAAGCATTGAGAAAACTCAGGGTTTTAAGAATCTGGGAGCAAGCTGGTAGGTGGTGCATGCCTTTAATCCCAGCATTTGGGAAGCAGAGGCAGGCAAATATCTGAGTTCGAGGCTGGCCTGGTCTACAAAGTGAGTTCCAAAACAGGCAGTGCTGTTATACAGAGTTATACAGAGAAATCCTCTCTGGAAAAACAAAACCAAAAAAAAAAAATCTAGGGAATCCAGGAGCAGCCTGTAGGCTGACTTCTGTGTCTTGGTGGTTGGGGAATGGGTAGACTGATGTGTGCTGAGTACTGTGCTTGATTTCCAACCGCTGTGATTGCGGAGGTTTATCATGTGGCACAAACAGAACATAGTGGTATTTGTGTGGCACATTTATTAAGATTCTGCCATGCACTACTGTGAAAACTATAGGCACTATTATCTCAACACATCTGTAATTTAGTCATGAAACAGTTGTTGGGAAATATGGGGGGGTACTGTATCACCTCAGTTAAGCTTCATGACATTCTTGTAATATGGGTCTTTTATTTCCAGTTTATAAAAGAGGAACTTTAGAGACAGCCCCATCTGAGAAAACTTAACACTTAACTCCAGAGGACTAATTTACGTGTGTCTGTGCACATCATGAAACAAATGTAGAGGTCACTTATACAGGATTCAATTCTCGCCTTCCACCATGAGGCCTCTGGTGATTGAACTTAGTCCTTAGGCTTGGTAGCAGTGCCTTTACTCACTGAGCCATTTTGTCAGCCCCCAAGACTTGCCTTTTCTTTAAACTTTCTTGTACCTGAAGCTTGAGCAGATGGTAAATGCTTCGTCTTTTAAGTGGACCCTTCAATTACCATGATTTTAAACCATAAAAAAGCAGAACAAAATAGGTGTGTCGTGCCCTCCTAACATCAGCATGTGGGAGGTGGAAGCAAAGAAGGATCATTTGTAGTTCAAACCCAGCCTCAACTACATAATACATGTGAAGCCAGCCTCAGCTTCATGAGATTTCTGTCTCAAAAACTAATTAATTAAAATATAGTAATGATGGAGGCAAAGGCATGCAGATTTCAGAGTTCCAGGACAGCAAGAGCTACACAGAAACCTTGTCTCAAACAGAACTCTCTCTCTCTGTCTGTCTCTCTCTCTCTCTCTGTGTGTGCACGCACACATACAGTAGTGAATACCTGTTCTTGGGTTAAGTAATGGTTGTTACAGTGTGGTTTATGTTCAACCTTCTCCTTGTTGGTACACAGAGCTTACAAACCTCCAGCTCCTAGATATGTTCTCCTATTCTTTTTGTTGTTGTTTTTGTTTTTTCAAGACAGGGTATCTCTTTGTAGACCATGTTGTCCTTTGAACTCAGATCTGTCTGTCTCTGCCTCCTTCTCTTGAGTGCTGGGATTAAAGGCATGGGCCACCACTGCTCTTGTTTCCTGTTCTCTAGCCCAGTGCTTTAGAAGCCTTTCTCCTCTAAATCTTTTGTGCAGCCTTGAAGAATGAACTAAAATATTAATGGCAGTGGTTTGATAGCTATTCCCAAATCTTACAGCAAGCTGCTTAGAATGGATCTTAGCAGTTTTCCCAGTGGAGATCCATGCTTAGGGTGCTTTCATGCCTAGAGACTCAAACCTTCAGTGTTATGACTTAGACTGTTAAGGTTCTTCTTAAGTTGATTTTTCTCAGGTCTGTTGATGAAGTAGTAAAGTGAGGAACTCCATCTTTCCTGACTGAGTTTAAACCTAAGGGTTAAGGGGAAAATAACACCCCCAAATACCCCACCCCAATAAAGTCAAGCAACATGGTCCCTGACTCCAGGACAACCAGGAGTCCCTCTAAGAGAATATGTTTGCATGCTTCCTCTACCTGGGGCATCTTCTTAGGTTTTTTTTTTTTTAATGGGCTTATATATGAGTGTACATACTCTTGTGTTTTAGAGGTAAGGAATGGTTTGTTATTCATTTCTTTTGTTTCTTGGCTATGGTTTGAAAATGAAAGCCCAGGAGCAATTTAAGCTTTCTCTTTTTTTGGAAGGGGCATTCATTTGTTAAGACAGTATCTACCTCCATCTCAATATTCAGCCACAGATGATTGACTGAATTCTGATCATCCTGTAACCACCTCCCAAGTAATAAACTAGCTAGCCGAGTGGTGGGATTAAAGGCGTGCACCACCACCGCCTGGCCTGATGCCCTCTTCTACCCTTCAAAGGCTCTTGCACATATGGTGTACATACCTTCATGTGTACATTTCTTAAGAAGATTCTCACAAGAGATTTTAAGGAAGGGGTAAAATATGTCAGTGTGGATATCTTGCCTGCTAAATGTGAAACAAACTAGGATCATTTGAATTAACTGCCAGCAAGCTAAGCTGTTAAGGCAGTAGAGTTTTCTGCCATTGGTATTGCAGAAAAGGATGTAATACAAGTTTAATTTATTTTAACTATTTTAGTTTAATTTACTTAACTAAAACAATTAGCTGTTGCATACCAGAAGAAGGTCTTCTCAGGCTGTTTTACTGTTTGTCTGTAGTAGTTCTGCAATATTGGTGAAATTGTTTGTGTTCTCCCATTTTACAAATGAGGAAATGAGAAAAAGGATATAAGAATTCTTATTTATCCCAGAGCATAAGCTTAGTGAAAAAGATAAAAGTAGAAAACAAGTACTTTGACTCTACTTGGTGATTTTTTTTCCACTGCTATTTTGTGCCATGCTTCTGTGTAAGACCTGAGATAGAACAAAATTAAGGTAGAATCAAAGCAGGCTTGATGGAATGTGGCAGGTATTTTGATGATGTAAGAAAGAAGGAAAGATGCAGAGAAAGGCTTAAAAGTGATCTTTGGAATGGAGCAGCACTTCCTGTTTGATGTCAGATCGTTCTTTCACCTTAAACAGAGTAGAACCATTCTACATTATTAATACTTAGCCGCTTCTCTATCTAAAATTTACTTCCATGGGCACTATCCTGGGGGGGCTTTAACCAGAGTGAGCACCAGCTGTGGCAAGCAGCTAAACAACAGTTAGAAAACACAAGCTATAGGTGCCCTTTATCTAATCCTCTACTTTAAGAAAATCTAAAGGTTTAGGCCCATGAAAGAATGAAGCCTTGAGTTTATATAGAATGCTTCAGTTTTAAGTAAAAATCAGGAGCCTTTCCAAGTCCCCTAAAAGAAAGCAACAGTACAGTTATTGTCCCTTATTTACATTTCATTTGTTTGTGTATTTGTGTGGACGTGCACACCCAACTTATATGTGGAGGCCAGACGACAACATGAGTCAGCTCTCTCCCTTCACCCCTGGGATCCAGCTCAAGTCTGAGGTCATCAGGCTTAGCTGGTAAGTACCCCCATCCGCTAAACCGTCCTGTCCTAAGTTTATCTTACTAAGGGCCTTTTTGTTGTTTTACAGAAACAAACCAGAAGCTGTAGAAGTAACATTTGCAGGTAAGTGTCTTAATCTCATCCCTTTTATGAGAGGGTATAATGGGAGGGAAATTATTTGTATGTTTGTTTGTTTTTGGTGTATTGATGTTTTGCCTGCATCTGTCTGCTCCATGGGTGTGCCTGAATCCCACGGAGGCCAGAAGAATGCATCAGCTCTCCTGGAAGTAGAGTTGCAGAATATTGTGAGCTGCCATACAGCTGCTAGGGATTGAACCCGGGTCCTCTAGAAGAACAGCCAGTTCTCTTAAACACTGAGCAAGCACTCCATCCCTGAAAAGAAAAGTTTTGATTGTCAAGTTTTTTTTTTTTTGAAGCCTTCAGGGACTATTTCATGTATCTGTAACATTGCTAACTGACTTTGGAGTTAGGTAAACTAAGTAAAGCTACCATACATATCTTAGTGGGTAGGGCATTTCATATTTTAGAAGTTTGGGTTCTGTTTTATACAGAGAACCATATTTCTACTTTGGAAGTCTACAGACTTACAGTCTAGTAGCCTCATATAAATTTGCCTAGCATTTGGGAGAGGTGACATAGAAAGGTGCTAGAGCTTGTTTGTCAAATCAGAGCAATGGTGCTTCTTTCCATTCCCTGCTGGCCAGGCATGGTGGTACAAGTCTTTAATCCCTGTACTCAGGAGGCAAAGGTAGGTGGATCTCTGAGTTTGTGGTCAGGTTGGTCTACATATGAGTTCCAGAATAGGCAGAGCTACATAGTGAACCCTGTTTTGTTTGTTTGTTTGTTTGTTTTGTTTTTTAAAAAGAAAGAAGGAAAGAAAGAAAGAAAAGAAATTGGCTATTCGTATGTGACCTTGGGGATTTTACATCTAAGTACCATCTAGAAAGGCAAGTGTTTGACTAGATGATCTGAGAAGACTTTGCAGCCTAAGCTGTGCCTCCTAGTCACTAGCAGTGCTCAGTCCTCATGGTTCTTGTGATTCCTGTACAAGTTCTTTGCATTCTGGCCCTTGGTTCCTAGCTTCAGCAGTGCGCTATACAGATGCGCTCAGCTCACTTTGTGCAGGAAGAGAGAACCTAAAAAAGAGGAGATTAAAGGAGACTTACAAAATAATCATCTGATTATGTCCTGATCTTGTTTAGATCCTAGTTTAAATATTTACAGCAAGAGTGTTCAATAGGTGATAGTTGAATAGCTTATGAGGTATTTGATATTAAAGTAGAATATTTTTGTTTGAATTTGATAATAGTTATGTTCATTTAAAATTACCTCTATCCCAAAGATGTATTCTGAAGTATATATGGATCAAATGGTGCATCTGGGATTACTTTATAGTGAATTGGGGTAGGGGCAAGTACGTTCTGAAAGAAGGGCCATGTGCCAATCAATGTTCATGCTGCATAGGTGAATATGAGTTTGTTGATAGCTCTTTCTCTTGCAAATGTGTCACAATGAAAGTTTTTTTAGGTTATTTTAGCACAAACTGTGGTTATGGCAAAAATAGCTTTGTAATTTTAAGTAAGACCAAAGAGAAGGCCGCTGAGCAATTAATTCCATAGCAGTTTGTCTGTTGACTTCCTAGTGAAATCAAAATGCACATCATTTAGTTGCATGCTCTCTTATCAAAGGTCTTGTGGCCAGCCCTGTGGTAGGTGCTAGGCCACTACTCCCATTTTCAGAGTAAGCAGTCTTCTTGCCTTTTTCACAGATTTTGATGGTGTCCTTTATCATATTTCAAATCCTAATGGAGACAAAACAAAAGTGATGGTCAGTATTTCTTTGAAATTCTACAAGGAACTTCAGGCACATGGTGCTGATGAGGTAAGTTCCATATTGGTTTCCTTGGGACTCTTATTTTTCTTCGTCACCTTCTGTTGGCCCCTTGCCACCCAGAGAGTGGGCCAAACCACTCATAGTGACGGAGGCTGTTTTACACAGTTAACTGAGGGCTGCACTTCCCACAATGAAATGAAAAATGTTTTTCAGAGATTTTGGCTTTTTGCTTCTTTTCTTTTATCTTACAGAAATAATGATGTTCCCTAAGCAAATTTTAAAAGTTCTTTATGTTTTGTTTTGTTTTTAAGGGTCTCATGTAGCCCAGGCTGACCTTAAACTCTTTACATATTTGAGGAAGGCCTCAAATTCCTGATCCTTCATCCTCAGCTTCCAAGTGCTAGGATTACAGAGTTGTACCACCACAGCCAACTCAGGATTTTATTCTTTTCAGATTATTTGGGATACCCAAGTTTTACAAATAATGAAAACAGAACAGCTAGTCCTCTAGAAACAACAGAGAATATTTTCTTAACTAGTACAAAAATAGTTATGGTAACAATAAGACAGGTTCTGTTCCATATTTAGAATCTTAAGACAGGCATGTAATTTGGGGCATATTAAACCTCATAATCTTGGTTTTCATTTTGAAGGTTGAAGCATAAGTTACTGCCTTACAAGTTTTTTGTTTGTTTTTGTTGTTGTTAGTATTTTTTAGAGCTGACCTTTCTAAGCATCTCTTCTTTATGACTAGGGGAAGTAAGAAGAAATGTCTAGGCCTTGTGCCCTGACTCTGGGTAGCTAGAGTAGGAGGTTTGGTTCCTGTTGAACTGCAGTTGCTCTGGGTAGAGCCATTTATGGAAGAAAGAAAATGCTGTTACACCAGCGTGCACATTGTGGTTGCATCTCAAAGCAGGAAGTATGACTCAGTTCCTGAATCAGTTTTCAAATAGCTTAGTTTTAACAAACTAGGCTCTCCCTTATCTGCAACATGAAGATACACCATTTCTGTCTCTGAAAAGTGATGGCTTTTGAACTTCAGATTTCTGTAATAAAAGGCTGTTTTGTCAAGAAATCTGATCCAAAGCTGTAAATTTTTGCTCTAAAATCAGACTTAATGAACAGAATACTAAGAACTGTAAGGAGTCCTCTTATGGTTCAGGTGCTTTTGATTTGCTCAGGGAAGAGAGGAAAGTAGGGAATGTGAAGTAATGTCATCAGAAGGGGGGGAGGGCTGGTCTGCAGCTTACTCTTCCATCTTGTCCTTGGCCTGTTAGTGGAGTTCCGAAACACACTGCAGTTTTCATAGCTACCACACAGGCCAAAGAGCTCAAGTGGGTGGAGGAAGTAACATTTCCAATGTGGGAGCGGAGTAAGCAGTAAATGACTCCCTAGGTGGGTTAAACAGTGACCAACCTGTGATAACCTCAGGAAGCTTGTTTTTTTCACAGGCCCTTTTTAAAGGCAGACCAATCTGGTGTTCATGTAGGCAGATCTAATAGTTAAAAGTAGACAGGTCGCCTCTGTTCTCTGGATGATCAAAAAGAGGCACAAATTTAAAAGTGAATCATAATTGGAGGTGTAAGGGAACAGTGTGATACAGTGGCACATGACTTTGATCCCAGTGATGGTGAGGTGGAGGAAGAAGGATCAAGAGTTAAAGGCCAATTTGGATTACACAGTGAGATTGGTCTCAGACACACAAACACACACACACACAAATTCTAGTGAAATAGCAGAAAAATGTTCAAGGGCTCAAGAACAGAGAAGGGCCTTCAAAACGGCTCCATGGGTAAAAGCAATTGATGTGCAAACCTGATGCTCTGAGTTCAGTCCCTGGGGCCATGGTGGAAGGAGAGAACTTGATTTCCAAAAGTTGTCTTCTGACCTCCCCCACTTGACACTAGCACTCACACACATGATAATAATAATAAATAAAAAATATTTTAAAAAGAAAAAGCAAAGGAATTAAAAGTGGTATAAACATGGCAGTAAATTCTTCATAGATTTCAGAAATATTCACTTGGTAAAACTGGAGCTAAACTAAACTGAAGGGGCTTTGATTTCCCCCCATGTCTGATACTCCCTTTCTTCAAGTACTAATCCTTTAGGATTATAGCTCAGGGAGCATGCCAGGCTCTTAGGAGAAGTGGTACAGGGAACACCTGAAGGTCAAAACTCCATGTGCTACCAACAAACTGTGACCTTGAGGCCTTCCTTTCCTTGCAGTTCCTCTTGTGCTGTGTGCTCACCAACTAGGAACTGTACTGGCATTGCTTGTTTTTCCCTTCATGTAAATGAGTGTGATCATGAATTCACACTCTTACCAAATTCTGTAGATGAGGAATTTCTAAAGTGATCAAGTATAGGAACATTAGAAAATTACTCAGTGAACTATTTCCAGGCCTTAAAATATTTCTTAAGAATATTTGAGTCACTGCTCCTTGAGGGGGGCACAGCTCCACGGTGAGGTGTTTACTAAGCATGCATAAAGCCCTAGGTTTGGTCTCTAGCATCACTAAGAAAAGGTTTGGGAATGCATAACCTTTGTTTTTTGTTTTGTTTGTTTTGGGGAGATTCGAATTGAATATAGACATGATTTGTTGTTAATTTTTCTTTATTTTTTGCTATGTAGAAAGTTTATTAAATATAAGATGAAAAAGAACGTTCATATACCTTTGGACAGCCATTGAATATCTCTGTATACAGGGTGGTTCTTGCTCTGAATACAGCAATAAGCCTGGCAAATCCTGCCGGCCATTCTGGAGCTGGGCCCTAGTGCCTAGCTACAAAAACTCTGTTTTTCTTTTCTTTTTTTAAGTTATGTGTATGAGTATTTTGTCTGCGTGTCTATCTGTGCACCATGTTTAAGGAAAGGGCATTAAATCCCCTGGAACTGGAGGTACAGAAGGTTGTAAGCCACTTTGTAGATGCTGGGAATTGAACTAGGATCCTCTAGAAGAACAACCAATGCTCCTAACCACTGAACTGTCTCTCCAACTCTACCCTGAAATTCTTTTAAACGGCATGTGTAACTCTTAACCAACAAGACAAAAACGTTTTGCCTTTGTAATTTGATGACGGTGTAGCTGATACTCTGAGATACTGTAAACTATTAAAGAATTATTTGTGGTTAGCCTTAGAACTTAGAACAGAATTTGTGTTTTCCTGGGCACATACCTGGAATCTGCAAACTTGGGAGGTGGAGACAGGAGGATCCTCCTCAACTACATAATAAAATCCAAACCAGCCTGAGCTACATGATACCTTATCTCCACAAAAGAGAAGCCTTGTTTCTTTTCTGCACTGCTGGGTTTTAAGTATTTTTTACTGGCTGTGGAGCAATAAAGTTTTTAGTGAAGGTTAGTAAATGAGTCCAGTTTGGGATTTTGTGTTTTAGGGGGTTACTTCTGTTTTATTTTTAGAGGTTTGAGACTTTTTCATTTTGGTGTTGAAACAGTCTCCAGTGTAGCCCAGGCTGATCTCAAACTTGAGATCCTGCTTCAGCCTCATTGAGATTACAAGCTGCCCCATGTTCGTGTTCCAACTATTGAACATCTGCTAAGCCTTGAAAAGCTTCTCAGATTGCTTGTGATTTCACTACATACTTTGTTTCTGTCTTTACATATCTCCTTCCTACTACTTGATGTGCTCCTTACACGCTTAAGTAAACCTGGTTCCTTCCTAAGTAGGATGTCAGTTGAGGGAGATTTCAGCTGGTAGATAGTCACTCTAGCAGAGAAAACCTAGGGGAGTGTAAAGGTGCTTTTGTTTGTGTTCTACTTCCAAAAGCTGGAAAGTAGTCAGCAGAGTAAGGTGTCAGATGGTGAAATCCAGTTTGCTAGGACACCGTTGTTGGGCACACTGGTATTACTAGCCATTCTGTTATCCATTGTCCTTTGCAGGGCATAACTATGAGCTAAGTTAGTTCAAAGCATACAGGATTAACACACTGACAGAAGTCAGAGCCCAGAAATTGGTTTTTACCTTTTCATTCTCTTGGGTTAGGGTTCCAGCCCATGCTTAGTTGATAATTGATACAGTCTTTTGTCATAGCTGCATCTCTCTACTCTCAAAAAAGAAAGACTTGAGTGCAATGTAGAATCTGAAAAGAGAAAAAACGGGAGAGGTGTGCTCAGGTCTTTGAGAGACAACCCTGGAACTAACCTTTAGATTATAATCCAATTCTGTGAGAGATCTATTTAGTCACTTAATGAATTCACTTTCCCGTCTTGTTTGCAACCCACCAAATGAAAATTAAACATATTGGTTTAGGAAGAGTTTATCACAAGTACTGTGTGTTTCAAAAATAATGAAATTGCCGTGGATTTTGGATTAACTTTTTTTTTTCCTCTCCAGTTATTAAAGAGAGTATATGGGAGTTTCTTGGTAAACCCAGAATCAGGTAAGTAGAAATGCTAGTGGCTATGGAATGATGGCAAACCATGTCTTGCTTGTATCAGGGCTTTTTTAGCTAGAGGATTTGATTTAAATTATCATTCTGTAAAACACATATGAAGGAGCCCAGTTCTTAAGTCCATTCCCTCTGTATAAGTAGCTGTTAAAGGGTTCTACTTTTTTCAGTGTGATACACAATGTCTTAAAAATCAGCAAGTGTGTTATTAACACCCGAAAATGTTTCTTCTAATCTTTTAGCCAGAGGAACCTCCTTTCTTTGAGCAAGTACCCTTTGAATATACTCATAAAATGCTCTAGGGGCACTGGAGATATTGCTCAGTTTGTAAAGCAGTTGTCTCAAAAGCATGAGGGCCTAAGTTTGAACACCAGTGCCTAGTTTTAAAAAAAAATGTCAGTTGTAATCCCAGTTCTGGGTAGATCACCGGTGAGCATAGAGTTTGCTTGTAGACAATCTAGTCTAATTGGTGAGCCCTAGATCTCAATGAGAGACCCCTTTTCAAAATACAGGATAGGGGCTGGTTTAGTGGTTAAGAACACTGATTGCTTTTCCAGGGGTCCCAGGTTTCAGTTCTCAGCACCAATATGGCAGTTCACTATCATTTGTAATCTCAAATTAAAATAAAAACAGTGATTACTTTTTAAAATTTTGTTTAAGAAAAAAAAGATAAACAGCTCCTGTGGAAACACCCCATATTGCACCCTAGTTTCCATTCATACACAAACAAACAAACAAATGGACAAGCATTGGTTCCCACTCAGTAGCCCCTAGTAACAGTATAAACCATGTAAAAGTTGCATCTTACGTTTATTAGTTTATTTGGGCAGTTTTGGAAAGCACAGCCAGCCACATGGCATTGATTGTTCTTGTTTTTAATTTTTAAAAAGTGTTACTGTGTATGTGTGTGCGTGGAGTGTGCACCATACCGTGCTTATGGAAACCAGAGGACAGCTTAT
Source organism: Ellobius talpinus (assembly GCA_001685095.1). Lineage (NCBI taxonomy): Eukaryota > Metazoa > Chordata > Mammalia > Rodentia > Cricetidae > Ellobius > Ellobius talpinus. The sequence goes on from LOJH01007518.1 coordinate 16,627, forward strand.
TGTAAGTTCTCTCCTTTCACCTGTGTGGAGGTTCTGGGACAAAGTGGAGCTATCACAGGGTTTATAGCAAACATTTCAGCCTTAGCTGTCTCACTGGCCCTTATTCTTACTGTGCATCCTCAGGATATTCTGTTCCTATCTAAAGTCTTCACTTGAGGTCAGACATTAGCTATACTTTGCTTTTGATGTGGGCTCTGAGAAACAGCAAGCCTCAACTCTTTGTTGTTGTTTTTCAGATTTCTTAAACTTGAATAGTGATTGTTATTTTTAATATTAACATGACAAAAATTAAGATTTAAACAGCCTTTCTTCTCAGGGAGATAAATAGGGAAAATAGGGCCCAGGGAATAACTTTATTACTAGTAATAAATAATATAAAGGTTAGAGATATTTGGGGATGTGAGATCCATATGGTTTTGGTAACATTCCCATCAGTTACTATTTTTAAATGATCCCCAGTGGCTTAAAGGTATTCTTGAGGAAACATGTATAGTCTCTGAAGTACCATTAATGACTTAATTAGCCTTTTTCCTGGCATTCATAGAAGAAGGCAGGGTACCTTAGAGGTCAGTAGACATGATTCTCAGTCCTTGTTCTGTCCCACTTACTGATGACCTGGTCCATAAAGTCTGTGGATGTTTTAGAGATAGTTTTGTAGTATAGCCCAGGCTGTCCTGGAAGTCAAGACACCCACCTTGGTCTCTTGAGTGCTGGCTTGCAGGCCTACACTACCATGCCTAACTTAAATACTGTACTTGTGCCTAGTTTAATCTCTTCCCTCTACCTACTACAGCTTCAGCACCACCCCAGGCTCCCCACACCTTTCCTCCTACACAGATGAGGGCATTATAGAGACAGTTTTCCAAGGTCACATAGTGAGGCCAAAATATGAACTCACTTCAAGATAGAGAGCTCCATACCTGTGTGTCGTGCCGTATTCAGCAAAGCGCTGCTTCTCTGAACCACTTTTCCATTCTAAATGAGGATAAACTTACCTGTCCTGACATCTTCAAAGAAACGCATGGAAGGGGCAAATGAAGTAGAATTCTGAAAACACTGGAAACATACAGTTATTCAGATAGACACTATTGGGGAAGTATGTGTATTAAGAAGCAGATTTCTACCCTGCCCCCCCCACAAGGGTTTGCAGTGGTGTGGGGGGATCAGATTTTCTTCCCAGAAAGCTTGCACCTGCTGACCATTTGGGTGCATATTAAACCATTGGAGAAAATATGTGACTTGTACCCTTCACAAATGTCTCTAGGACCCTAAAGCTATCTATAAATATTTACATAATTTGGTATAGGGTAGAGATGGGGAGTTGCCTCTACACTGTTTACTTGAAAGATAAAGGTTTGATTTGTTTTTTTGTTTGTTTGTTGTTTGCTTTTTGTTTTTTTCATATAACTAATGGGTGATTTTTTTTCTCCCACCAGGATACAATGTTTCTTTGCTATATGACCTTGAAAATCTGCCTGCATCCAAGGATTCTATTGTGCATCAGGCTGGCATGTTGAATGAAGCAAAATCGCTTTGCCTCTGTCTTTGAGAAATACTTCCAGTTCCAAGAAGAGGGCAAGGAAGGAGAGAACAGAGCGGTTATCCATTACCGGGACGATGAGACCATGTAAGCGTGGACTTCAGCTCCAGGCTGAGGGTGGCTTCTGTTTAGGTGGAAGCCCTACCGCCATCCATATATACCCAAAAATGTTGAGATGTTGGGGATCTCCAGCTAGGGGCCTCATTCTAACCCTCCTCCCCTGAGAAAACCTGCCAAAAATCAGCCCCTCGCTGAGGCTGCTCAAGACTGCATCTACAGGCTACCATATTTGCCAGGTGATTCCTCCCCTGGCCTTCCCAAGGGTCATCCAGGAGTTGCTTTGCTCTGCTCAGATTAAACCTGGATTTACTAATTCAGCCTGATTGATTTAATACGTTGGTGGTGGCGTTGCTACCAGGGGAGTTTAAACTTTTCAGCCTCCATACACCACTGACTAAGAAAGACAGTGTCAACCAGATGAAAAGAAATCTTTTGCTGTCCTTTAAGGCACTGATCTTTTTATGTTTTTATTTTTTAGGATTACTAATTACTTGATCTGTGTTTGTATTTTATGATTGTGAGTTTTGTAGAATGGGAATTGAACCATGCCCTCTGGAAGAGTAAGTAGCCAGTGCCCTTAACCAGTGAGTCATCTCTGCAGGCCCAAGGCACTACTTTTCTGAGTTCTCTTAAAGGAAGTTCCCACAGGCTAGGGAGATACTCAGCCCTTCAGACTACTTACTGCCTTTCCAGAGGATCTAAGTTCAGTTCTCAACCCACTTGGCAACTCAGAATTGTCTGTAACTACAATCCAGGGCATCTGATTTCCTCTTTAGGCACCAAGCACACGTATGCACAGGTACACATATAAAAAAAAAACGCCTGTATATTAAATAAATTTAAAGATGGCCTAGGTAATCAGGCACCAGAGGCTGAGCATAAATGCTGTTACTACAACACCCCTCTTTGTTTTTTGTTTGGCTGATTGGTTTTTTGGTTTTGGGAGGCAGGGTTTCTCTGGAACTTTTGACCCTGTCCTGGGACTCACCCTGTAGACCAGGCTGTCCTTGACCTCACAGATCCACCTGTCTCTGCCTCCCAAGTGCAGGGATTAAAGGCTTATGCTACCACTACCCAGCTGTTACTGCAACTCTTAAGTTATCTGTGTACTATGTATGGATCCTATCATATGTAAAGAAACTTTTTATAAATGAGTCACTAACTTAAGATACTATGTTATGCCTTAAATACAAGATTTAAAAGTCTAGTTTTGTTAATTCCACTTCCTTCTTGGGAATGCATTTACTACCCTGACTTTCTTGATTAGTCTCTGGCACACCTTTGTTTTATTGAGGTTGAGACTTTGGACTTTACCCTTCTACTTCCCTTGCAGATAAAGTTATTGACAGAATCTTCTGATGCTGTACTTACTCCTGAGTTTGTTTCCCTCAGGTATGTTGAATCTAAAAAAGACAGAGTCACAGTAGTCTTCAGCACGGTGTTTAAGGATGACGACGATGTGGTCATTGGAAAGGTCTTCATGCAGGTATGGAGCAGAAGTCTTCAGGGGAAATTGCGCGGCAGGAAGTTAAATCTTTACACACCGTGTACATAGCCACCATATGGAGTAGGGTCGTATGTAGTTGAGTAGTAGAGCATTTGCCTAATATGTACAAGGTCCCTGGTTCAATCCTCAGTACCTGGGAAGATGGTAACAGAACAACATGTACACCATAGCATAGGGAAGACAAAGTTCTGTTAATGTTGGAACTTGAAAATTAACAAACAACCCTGTTTTAGTTTGCTTCTTTGTTATGATAAAACACTGGCCAAAAGCATCTCAAAGAGGAAAGGGTTTATTTCACCTTAGACTTCCAGGTCACAGTTCATCAGTGAAGGAAGTCCAAGAGCTTAAGAACCTGAAAGCAGAAGTAAAGCAGAAACCATGGAGGAGTGTTGCTTACTGGCTTGTTCCCCGTGGCTTGCTTGACCTGCTGCTTCCTTATACAACCCAGGACAAGAGGTGACACCACCCACAGTGAGCTGGGTCCTCACATTAATCAGGAAAATGCACCATAGCCATGCCCAAAGGGCAGTCTAATGGAGGCAATTCCTTGGTTGAGGTTCCTTCTCGGACATGTCTAGCTTTGTGTCAAGTTGACAAAACTAAACAGCATGGCCCCCACCAAACTTACATGAATGTTCTGTTTCTTCTTGATGGTTCTTCCGTTTTTTAGGACAAGGCAAGAGGGAGAATTAGTTTTGACTGAATATTAACTATCCTCCCTTCCTATGACAGAGTCTTTGATCTAAAGTGTGCTCTCATTTCCTTGTCTCTATTGTGTTTCCTCAGTTTTGTAACAAGGTCTGCTCTTGGCTTGGTTTGGGTCCCTATCTTCAGAATGGTGAATAATGAATTGCAGAGTAGGGATAACATGCAGGAGCTAGAGTTGTAGTTGACTGGCAGGAGAGCCCTGCCACAGTTTGAATGAGTCACCATAGATTGCCTCCTGCTTGGAAGGGTAATAGAAGAACATTTTGTCATTGGGATTCTGGTACAGTGGGACTCGGCATATTGTAGACCGTTGTGGCTGTGTCCTTTTGGCTGCTGGCCAGTCACTGGCTCTCAGATATGAGTTTATCGATCAGGAGGTATTCAGGCTGCTGCCTTCTGAAGTGGATCAACAGTCAGAATGTAATGTAAAGCTTTAATACATTTTCCTGTTCCCTGGTAGAATGATAAGTATTGTTTCGTTTTGGTTTTTAATTCGGAAGCAGCCAGGTTTGTGGCCCAGCCTCTAATCCAACCACTTAGATGCCTGAGGCAAGAAGATTGCTGCAAGATGGCCTAGGATACAGAATAAGACCTTACAAGTTTTTTTTCTTTTAAAGAAAATTTTAAAGCAGAATCTTTTTTTTTTTCTTTCTTTCAGAATAGACTTGAAATACTGCTGTGCTTACCACAGTGAGGCTTTGTGTACAAGCCTTCTACCTAGCAAGGGAAAACTTCAAAATGTCATCCTTGTTAATGGCTTTGTATTGGAACTGACTAATCAGAAACTCTTAACTTGGGGTCCCTTTGTGAAAAAGTGGAATGTTGACACTTTGGCATTTGATAGTATTGGACTTCATGAAGAAAAGGAGGGTATGCATATATGACTCTTAAAATTAAGCCCTTAGACAGACATTTCCTAATATTTTTCTGCAGAATTAATGGGAATTAAATGCAGTGGTTAAGAAATTAGACAAAATCTAGACTAATCTTAAAAGCTATAAATATAGCTTTCAGGTATAAATATAGATTTGACTGATTTAGGGATTGTGTGTGTGTGTATAAACTTTTTTAAAAGTTTTGTTCCACTTGTTCCAGGAATATCCCAACTTGTTTTTAATATTTTAAACAAATCTTACCTCCTAGAGTACTGCAAGTCTGCTCTGTAAGGTTTTGTAGAAGCTCTTTTTTTGTGGAGGGGGTATGAATTTAGACGATTCCTTCAAAGTGCATGTGGCAAGGCACTTACCTACATGGAAAGACAAGCCTATTGTAGTGGCTTTTGTTTGTGGTTCTCCCAGTGTTTCTAAATGAGTATTCCATGATGTGCAGCCCATCTTCTCTGCTACCTTCACCAGGTCAGAGGCTAGGGTAATTTATGTTGAATAACCATAGAGACCAAAATAAATCACCCAAGATTCTTCCTATGTCCAAGAAAAGTTAGTTTTGTTTTGCGTTGCTTTTTTTTCTTTTTTCTTAAAACGGGCAACTGCTCAGCATGTAGCCCAGGCTAGCCCAGAACTGTGTTTACAGGGCTGTCTTCACATTTGGAGCATTCCCTTTCCCCTGCCTCCCGTGTGCTGGAATTACAGGGTCTGCCATCACAACTAGTAAATGCTGTGTTAAGGCACACACTACACTTCAGTGGGCGCAGTAAGAAAGCATGGAACACTCTAGGAATTTGCATGTTGTCCTTGCACATGGGCTGTGCTGATCTTCTCTGTGTGTCCCAGTTGTAGGGTGTGTGCACTCAGGTGAGCACCTCTGTTTTGAGACTGCCTCACTATGCAGCCTAGGCTGGCCAGTATCTGTGATCCTCCTACCTTAGTCTTCTGAGTTGTGGCATTACTGGTGTGTATACCACTATGCCCAACTTGACTTACACGCTGATTTAAGATGCTCCTTTCATCATATACAGTTTATCCCCAGGATAATGTACTTTGTTGGAAGAAAGAAACAGTGCTGTTGGGCTTAGCAGTTAAAGTCACTTGCCACCAAGCTCAGTGGCCTGATTTGAGTTCCATCCCAAGTTCCTACATAATGGAAGGAAAGAACCAACTTCCTAACGTTGTCCTCTGATCTCCACACATGTGCACTGGCACAGAGTAAATAAAATGTAATAAATATTTTTTAAAAAGGAATAATGTGCTGGTGTTCAGCAGACGTCCTATCAGAGAGAAGAAAGGGAAACAATCTGGTTGGTTTCTGTGCAACAAATAGTAATAAAGATAGGGAGCTGTTTGTTGCTATTTCAAGAGAAAGCAGTGGAGAAGCAAAGACATCAAGTTATCTAAAGACTATTTCCCACTGCAGAAACAGTGTTGACCAAATATGGGGAATGGCAGAGAGGAAGAGAAGGTGTCTTATGTAGCCAAGGATGATCTTGAATTCTTTGGGTTTTTTGGTTTTGTTTTGTTTTGTTTTTTGTTTTTCAATTTTTTCTTTGTGGGAGGTTTTTTGGTCTTACTATGTAGCCCTGACTGTTCTGGAACTCTTTATGTAGACCAGCTGACCTCAAACTCAGAGAATCTGCCCACCTCTGCCTCTTGAGTGCTGGAATTAAAAGTCTGCACCACCACACCAGGCTGATCTTGAATTCTTGATCTTTTTCCCAAGTGCTGACTTTATAGGCATGTACCCTGTCTCCAAGTACCTTTCCTTTGGGGAATAAGGTATGTTGGGAAGGGAGCTAAGCTAACACATTGAAACCCTTTCTCTACTCCATAACCCTGTAACAGCCAGGCAGGGTTATCTTCAGAGACAGTGTATAAAACAGGAGTCCCACATGATCTGTATTTTGCTTGGGACTTGATATTAGTGTGTCTTGGCTGGGTTTTATTGCTGTGAAGAGACACCACAACCACACAACTCTATAAAGGAAACCATTTAATTGGGACTGGCTTACAGTTTGGAGGTTAATCCATTATCCTCATGGTAGAAGGCATGGTGGTAGGCAGGTAGCTGAGGGTTCCTATCTCTGTCTGTATCAGGTGTCAAAAGGGAAAGTGAGTGAGCAGCTAGGCCTGGCTTGAGCTTCTGAAACTCCAAAGCCCTCCCCCCAGTGACACATTTCCCCCAATAATGCTGCTCCCTATGAGCCTGTGGGGGCCATTTTTATTCAAGCCACCACATGGTGTGGGTTCTTCCTACTTGCAAATGAAAGCATAGTCCCTGTCCCTGCCCTCTCATTACAATGGATCTGCATCAGCAGGGGCAGGGTGTTTTCTTTTACTCTGGAGTACTATGCTGTCTTTGAAGGAAAAAGAAGAAGAAACAGGAATAAAACTGGATCTTTGACCTAAGGAACTCAGCCTGGCAGGGAAAGCCAGGTGCCCTAATGAATAGTGATGTATCATAGAAATGCTTGAGAAGAGATAGCAGAGCAGCCAGTTGTCCTGACTGTTGGAGGCTGACTATAGAAGAGGCGGTGTGTGAGCAGCAACAGCAGCCACACTGCTGTTCATATGGCTGTGTGACGATGCTTTCAGTGTCTTAACCCTGACACTGTCCTTAACTCTGTGCAGCTTCCCTGTTTCAGAAGACCCGCTTAGTCTACACATTGGATCTGAGTCTTTTTTGTTTTTTTAAGGGAGGGGTTTCTAAGTGAATTCAAGGCCTTGCATTGTATTGCTGTCATTGCTAGGAATGAACTCTAAGGAGAAGGATGTCATATTCACTCATTGTTTGTATAGGAAAGCATGGGGACCTAGGGATTAAGCATAAGAGGTATGGCCTATTTTGTTTTCTTATACTCTCGTCCTTTTTTTNTTTTTTTATATATGGTTTGATAAGCACTGTGCTTTTGTTAAGGATCATGAGCTCTTTTATTTTGGGGAGGTTGTTTGGTTTGGTTTTTTGAGATAGCCTATAAACTGGGACTAGGCTGGAACTGCCAGGGATGACCCTGAACTCTTGATCCTTTTGTCTCCACCTTCCGTGTTCTGAGATTATGAGCATGTGGCACTACTCCTAGTTTACTAGAGTTTTGTTAGGGTTTGTTTTGGGGGGCATGTAATCCATGCTAGTCTAACTTGATTCTCCTGCCCTACTCAGCTTCTTTTACTCTGTCATTTTTAGCCCTCAGGGAGGGGTTAAATTTGCTTTAAAGTTTTGATTGATGAATTCTAAATAATAACAGATAAAAGAGCTCTTAAACAGTACAATCAAAGGCCTAGCACCCAGTCAAAACATGGCATTCATGAAATTGGAAGAGATCAGGTGTGGGTGTACTGAGGTTATTGGGGCTAGATGATCAGGAGTTAAAAGTCCTCCTCATCAACTGGAGATATGGCTTAGCCATTAAAGGCTAGTCTCATAACCAAAAGTCTTTCTTATCTATTTAGTGAGTTTAAAACCAGCCTAGCTACATGAAGCCTTGTCTCATGGTGGGGATGAAGGGTCATGGGGAAAAGGAAAGAAAGAAACTGGAAAGAAGGGGCAACCAAGGGAGCGGTGGGAAATTGTTCACTTTGTAAAGAGTTTTCTGTGTGTGTATAGAATTTAAAACTCCAGCTAAACCCTGGTACTCGTCACCATGAAACTGGAAAGATTCCTTTAAAAAAAATAACTTTTTTCACATTATACATGAGGGACTGGTAAGCAGCAGTGCTTAAGTTTTGTGTTTTGTCTTCTGAAGCAGTCTTCCTACTCTGCCCTGACAGGCCTTGAACTCAAGAACTCTTGCCGTGTTCAACGATCCAAAAGGGGGGGGGCTTGCACTGCAGTACTTTGTACCACAGTTGAAGACATGGTGTCCACTTTCTGTAGTCTACTTTTGAATCTTGAGTGCAGTGGGAGCAACTGGCACTTGTAGCTGAGGTGGCTTTGTAGTTGTTGTTGTAGCTGAGGTGGTTTTGTTGCTGGTTTGGTTTGGTTTTTGGAGACAGGGTTTCTCTGTGTAACAGCTCTGGCTGTCTTGAAACTCACTTTGTAGACCAGGATGACTTCACACTGACAGAGATCTGCCTGCCTCTGCCTCCTGAGGCTGGGATTAAAGACGTGTGTCACCAGCACTGGGCCTGTAGCTGAAGTTTGACAGCTCATTTTTAGTTATCCACTGGTCCAGAGGACAATGAAGGTCTGAGCACATAGTATGGATAGAATGCCACTCAACTCATATGAACTTTCTCTCACTGTGTCTCCACAGGAGTTCAAAGAAGGACGAAGAGCCAGCCACACAGCCCCCCAGGTCCTTTTTAGCCACAGGGAACCTCCTCTAGAGCTGAAAGACACAGATGCTGCCGTGGGTGACAACATTGGCTACATCACCTTCGGTGAGGCTGGAGAGGTAGTTCAGTGGTAGAGTGCTTGCCTAGACACGTATGGCCCTGAGTTCAGTCCTCAGCGCTGCACAGAACAGCGTGTGGCAATGCTTGGGTTTTTGCTTCTAATGCCTGAGTTCAGCCATGATTGGCTCACTCTTCTTTTCTACTAAAGATACCAAGCTTCACTGTGTCAGTCTTATGAGCTGGCTGATCGTGACAGCTGACAGCTCATTCCCATGCTGCAAAGCTGCAAAAATGTCTCCTTTAATTTACCTTTAAGCTAAAGGTGTAGCTGTCTGTCGCTGGTGAATACGTTTTTCTTGTACATTATTCTTGAGGTGTATCTTACAGTTATAACAAGTCAGTTTCATGGACAGCAATACTTTATGGTACATGAGTCGAGGTAAACTTGGTAAACAATGCATTTCTTAGCCTGATGTTTACTTTTTTTTCTTCCTTCAAGTCAGGGTAAACTGAGAACCAGAGTCCTACCTTTCTTATCAGCCTTTCCTTTTTGGCACAGTTGATAGACTCAGGGCTCTTGGTGTTAGTGAAACAAGTATGGTAAGAATTGGAACCCAAAGGCGGGTCTGCCCCAGTGCTGCAGTCTGAGCCTGTGGGTGGAAAGCAGCTTCACCCTGCTGGACCTGCCGTATGCTTGGTTTTCATGGTCAAGAGATGTGTGTTTGGAACCTAGTTTTACTGACAGTCTATACTTTATCACCACAGACCCAGGACAAACAGCTTTGTTCCTAAACAAAGCTGGTATCTAGAGTTCAGTATGGAGTCCAGATTTGGATGAGTGCCCTGGGTCATATCTGTTTTTTGTGCCATGAGCTTCACTATTTGCACTCATTGGCACTCCCTTGATCGTGTTGTCTATGATTGTAGCACACATGCCACCTCTAATGCCTTGTTTGTTTGTCCTGCTCAGTGCTCTTCCCTCGCCACACCAATGCCACTGCTCGAGACAACACCATCAACCTGATCCACACGTTCCGGGACTATCTGCACTACCACATTAAGTGCTCTAAGGTGAGGAGGCACCAGCATCTCTACCAGGCTATTGATTAATTCTCAGTAGACACTTCCACATGCGGCTGGGGGCGGGGAGAGCACTCAGCAATTAAGAGTACTTACTGCTCTTTCTTTTTTTATATTTATTTTTTTTAAATATTTATTATGTATACAATATTCTGTCTGCGTGTATGCCTACAGGCCAGAA
>LOJH01007519.1:0-11081 GCA_001685095.1 Ellobius talpinus
GAGGGGCATCTGGGTTGTGTCCAGGTTCTGGCTATTACAAACAATGCTGCTATGGATTTTCTTTCAACTAGCAGAAAAAGGACATTTAGGTGTTTGATAGCTAAGAATATTCATGCATCATTCTGTTTTCCTTGAGTTATCACTGACTTCTGAATTGCTGTGTCTGTGTGTCTCATGCTTGTCATTCATTTATATTGTGCAATTTTGCCTATTAATTGAAAATCCTTAAGACTTTCTCATTCTTTCCCCCCCTCTAATTTGTTTTCTAAGGTTATTCTTTTTTTATTATATGTATAGTAGCATAGTATAATGTTATTCTGTGGTATGTTCTTGCCTAAGGTTATGTTCTTTGACGAACAGCCTATTCTCATTAAATGACAGTCTTGAGTGATGACTGAGAGCATAGACTGAAATTGGGCCTCTTGAGTTTGAATTACTTGATATAACCTACACCAAATGACTTAGCATCTACATAGTAGACATTTGGAGTTTAACTTAATGTTTAAAATAGTGCTTAACCCTCAGTGTAATAACTATTATAGAGTTTTAACTTACTGCTTTAGGAGAAAGTCCTTTGAATGACACCAATTTTGATTGTTTTTTTTTGTTTTTGTTTTTTTGCGTGTGTTTGTGTTCTCTAAAGACTTGGCAATATCATTTTCATTATAATAATCACTTTCTAAGTCTGTGATCTGTTTATTTGAAATTATAGCTCCTTGTGACTCTTGAGGCACACTATTTTGTTAAATAAGATTTTTTTTTTTTTTACCAACTGTTCTTACTATGTTTTCTTCTGATAAATTAGGTTCTAGTGTTTGGGGACATTAATCTATCTTGTTTGTTAATACTCATTTTTATTTTTATAATTGCATAAAGATTTAACAGACTGTGAGACATGGTGACAGAAGTAACTGCTTGGGCACATACAACTTTTCATTGCCTGAGCCACATTGTACTGGAAAGATGCATTAATCATCTGTGCTTTATGGTCTATTGCCTTGCTGCTTAATCACTTGACTTATGGCCCTTTTGACAAAGGATGTGTCAGTTTCTTATAGTGTAATTATGTTTTTCAACTGTTGAAATAAATCACATTCTTAAACAATTGAAAACTGCAAAATGTGAAAGAAAATGCAATTTATTGCCATGCTTAAGTACATCCAATAATACTATTTTTCAAAAAAAAGTATGTTTTGGAAATAAATTTGGTGAGATTGAATTCTTTATTAATGACAGTTTCATTCATACATATGATTTGTTTTTATCAGGTCTACTTTCCATCCCCTCCCCCTGAAATTCCACCCTACTTCATTCCCTTCCGAACCCTGTGTTTTGTTTTTTTGATTTTATAAAATAAGTCCACTGAATCCACTTAGGCATACATGCTACATTCATGTGCATGGTTGTAGAGCTATCCCCCGAAGCCTAGGTAGTCTCTCAGAGGTTAGATCCCTGAAAAAAAAAATTCTCCGCAGAAGTTGTCTTGATCTTGAGTAGCTATGATTCACTTACCACTGCTGTGTGCGTGTGTGTGTGTGTGTGTGTGTGTGCAGTGCACTGTTGTGTCTGGCAATACTATTTTGCTCTAGATACCCCCTGGCTCCTACAGTGTTTCTGCCCCCTCTTCCATGGTGTTTCCTGAACCCTGTGGAGGAGGAAGTCTGATGTGGATGTCCCATTTAGAGCTGAACACATCACAGTCTCACAGTCTCTTATGCTCCTCAGGTCGTTCACTTGTATTTATTGCCATCTACTGGGACAGGGTAGCCAAACAAACTTTGATGAGGGTTGAGAGATACACTAGTCTATGGACATAAAGATAAGGGCTTAGTATTGGGTTTTCCCCCCTCAGTGTCTGTGACCTAGTCAGTCACAGGTTTTGGTTCTTTAAATCTATTGAGAAAATCATTGGCTACTCATAACATGCATACCAGTATTGCTCCAATGAAGATACCCTTGTCAGGTCAATCCTCGTTGAAGCTGCAAAGTTCAAAGCTGGGTAAGATTGTTGATTTGCTTGTTCCCTGTTAAGCATAGAACCTTACATTACTGTGATTGCTAGCCATAGGGGCGAAGCATCTTTGTCAGTGCTGGTTTGCTCTCTCCATTCCCATTTACTCAAGACTTACTGAAGTTTTAATTTTTTCTCATTTTGTTATCTGTCTTTTTCTGACCCCCTTTCATTTGAACTGTTCTTGAGTGGCTTATTCTCTGTGATCTCTGTCTCCAGATTGCAGTCTTCCCTTCAAGTATCATCTGATAGAATTGAATTAGTGCTTATAAGTTCATTAGTCTGTTTTTATCATGTAAAGTTTCAAGTTTTCCTTAAATTTTGTAGATGGTTTTGCTGGGTATAGTATTCTAAGTTGACACTAGTTAGCTTTCAGAACTTAGAACACATCTTTCCATGTTCACTGGTTTTAAATTTTTCAGCTTGAATGTTATTCTAATGAACTTGACTTTGTAAGTAACTTGACCTCTCTCTTGGAACCTTTCATTTTTTCACTATTTTATGTTTTTAATGTCTTAGCTGTATTGGGTTTGGGGGAATTTCTTTTCTGGTTCTGTCTATTTGGGGTCCTGTAGACCTCTTTTACCTGGGTGGGCATCTCTTTCTCTGAGTTTATGAAACTTTCTATGATTTTATTGAAAACATTCTCTATGCTTTTGCTATATTATTCTTCTATCCTCATAATTTAAAGGTTATATCTTTTCATGGTGTCTCATAACTATCATTTTATTCATTTTTAAAAATTTATCATTGACCTTTACTAACGGATAAAATTCCTTTACTTTGTTTTCTAGCCCTGATTTCTGTGCTGTACATAGTGAGGTTTTTCACTTGGCTTACTGGGTTTTTCATTCTCAGAATCATTTCATTTTGGAGTTTCTCTAGCAATTCTGTCCCTTGAGTTTTATTTTCATGTCTTCGGTTGACTTTTCTTTGTTTTTGTTCTCTTAAACTATATTCATGTCTTTGTTTGAAGATGGTAGTACTCTTGCAATTCTTCATATACTAGAATAATTTCAGTAGGCACCATTATTATGGAATTAATCATTTTTGGATATGTCTGGGTTTTTCATTTTGTTTCTCTTTTGAGACTTGCGCATCTGACTTAGTTTGTTGGTTCGGTTTGTTTTGTCTTGATTCATATTGCCTCCATGCAGCCTTTACAGTGTTCAGGAGAGGACTAATTCAGTATGATGGCGATAACTGTCTTCCTCTAGGTACCTGATTTAGGAAGTTTTATAGTGGATAGGTTATGTTGGAGGCCTTGTGGGTTGGCCTCCTGAAGCAATATTCCTGGGAGCTGTAGATGGGCCTGGTGAAAATGAAGCTGGACCCTGGCGTACTTATAATGTATACAGGCATTAACTGGGGAAGATGGTTGCAAGAAATCTTGTGGGCAGACTGGTCACCTGGTGCATGAGGTTCCTAGGGAGTGTTAGGGCCTCTGTAGGGCCTACCTTCACAGAGGAAGACAGGTACTGGAGATCCCTAGGCAGTGTGGTCTGGCCTCATAGGCAGTGTAGGTTGGGCCTTATCAGAGGAATCAGGTATAAGAAGTTATATGACTAGGTTCTTGGAACAGAGGGTTCTCAGATGACCTAAGTGCGTGTGTGTTGATGGTGGTGGTAGTGGTGGTGGTGGTGGTGTATCTTACTAGGACATTCTTGGTTGATGAAATTGAATTTTTCATTGTAATAAATTTTCATCAGTAGTTTTAATAATTGTAGATAATAGTAGAAGGCAAAAATAAAGTTATTTAATAGTAAATAGTAAGACTTCTTATTCTTTGGGGAATTAATTAAACAGGTACATTTTGATTAGTTTTCATACCTTTTATTTCATCCTAATTTGACATTGCCAAGCTTTTGTACTGCTTTTGTGTTATCTGACATCATAATCAGTATAACTGAAACGCCATTTTATGGAATAAGAGGATATTCATTTTAGATGGGCTCTAGAAAACCCTAAGCACCTAAAAATTAATGTTCACAGACATGGTGCAGTTTTCAGATCTTTCCTTTTCATTTTCTTTTTTACTTTTTAGTATAATGCTAGGGCTTTGATATTCCTAGTGTAATAGGTTTTGGGCTCAGTAGTATTGGGTTTGGGTTTGTTTTTTGTGAAAGAGTCTGATTGTCTCCTAGGGCATTCTCAGATTTAGAATCCTGCCTCAGCCTCTGAGCACTAGGATTATAGAAATGAATCATCATGTCTTACTACCCAAAATATTTATTAAATAACCAAAATGGAAGAAAATAGCAATGAGTCCAAAACAAAAAAAGACTTTTTTTTCACAGTCGAATTAAAGCAATGACACATCCGGCTAGAGGAAAAGGATTATCTGGGACCAAGAGCCAGCAAAGGCTGGGTCCGCAGGCCATTGTGGGGGCTTTCGGTCAGTTGATAACAGGTTAACACTTAAACTTGCTTGTATTAAAAACTAGAAGTTTGCCTATTCTTACACACTTTCACTTGTACATTAGAGTACTTTTCTTTTTTTAGTAGTATGGATGGAGGGAATATATTTAGGAATTATATGACTGGTTCTTGAACTAGGCATTCTAAACCACCTCAGTTGAGTAGATTTCAGTTCCAATATCTGTCACTTGCCAGTCTGTCTTAGTCATGATTTCTGTTGCTATGATAAAATCATGTGACCAAAAGCAACTTGGGGAGGAAAGGGTTTATTTCCATTTATAGTACCATAGCACAGTCTATCACTAAGGGAAGTCAAGGCAGGACCTTTAAAACAGGGCAGGAACCTGTACATAGGAGCTGATGCAGAGGCCATGAACAAATGTTTGTTGGCTTGTGACCTCTTCAGCTTGCATTCTTAGTGCACCCAGAACCAACAGCCCAGGGTGGAACTATCCACAATGGGTTGAGGCCTACCACATCTATCACTAATTTAGAAAATGTACTTCATGCTTGTCCACAGACCAATATAATGGGGCCATTCTCTCAATTGAGATTGGCCATTTCTAAATAACTATAGTTTGGGTTAAGGTGACATAAAACTAACCAGCACAAATATCATTTGTGTGTCTGTGTATCTATGTGTCTGTGCATGCGCGCTGGGATAGAAAAGTTGTCATCAATATAAATATGGTGTTAGAATTCATAACACAGGTGGTAGCTGAGGCAGATGTACATTAATATTATAATACCAGTAAGTCTGTCTTATTAGATTGTAAGTGTTTTGGGGTTACTCAACTTTAGCTGAGTTGTTCTGTAGTTGCTGGCACTTAACTGAAATTTTTTGTAAGACTTAGAAATTAAGAAATGATTTGAGACTAATTTAGAAAAGTATTTTAATGTGTCTTTAAGAAAATCTTAATGTATATTTCTCTTAGTCATCAGCTAAGTAAGCTTCCTATTGAATTATTAACTAAGTAGTAACTTAGTTAATTCTGCATGAGTATCGCACAAGTAATCCATTAAAGTATATCATCTGGCTAGCACTCCTAAATACCCCACATACAATATAAGTATTTGTATTTATACACATATATAATGCAGTTTTATTTATACGCATTTAATGAGTACCTAGTATATACATCTTGATACTTATTGGTGGGAAGGTATATGTAGGTACAGAAATATATAACAAATTTTATTAGAGTTTGAGTTTTGAACCTTTATACTTTATAGTTTGGCTTGCACATAGGAGGTTTGATTTTTGATTTAACCTAAATATTAGTAGCCTCAACTGTGAAGCCAGATTACCTGATAATGATCATCTCAAACACTTGAAAACCAGCTAACTTTGAGCAGATTACTTCACTCTAACCCTCAGTAATCTAAACTGTTAATAATAGTAATGTTTTCCTCATATGGTTTTTAAGAGGATTAGTAATTATAGATCATTGGGAACTCTTTTGTATTCTCTAGAGCTACAGCTAAACCTCTGGAAGGAAACTAAATTTATATTGAAAAGTATTGAATATGATGGTTCATTTCAATTTTTACCCGCATCAGGACAAGTTAGATTTCTAGCTTGTATGATAGGAGTGAATAAGATATTGTATTGAAATAGCTTACTTTGGAATTTGTATTTAGAGAAATTACAAGAAAGGAGTGGATTCCCTAAGTCCTCTAAAAAGGAACAGAGGGTTTTGTTTGTTTGTTTGTTTGTTTTTGTTTTTTAGAGAGAGTTCCCTATTTGTGCAATAAGGGATGTGCATTAACATTTTGTAATTCAGAGAGATAATACTTGTTTTGGGAATAAGGAATGGTCTGGGTGGGAGTAAAGATTATTTAGTTACTCTGTTTTTATTAATATTCTGTCCCTTTGTCACTGCCCAATTGCTTCAGTAATTCTGCTTGTTCAGATTTATTAAAATAATATCACATTCCCTGAAAGAGCAATAACAAGAATTTATGAAAAAAACTAATTGGTAATTTTCATTTGACACGTGTAATATTTCAAATCATTAAAGGTTTCCTTACTGAGATGTAATGTGGTTATTAAAGGTAAACTTAAAAACATGTCAGTTGTCTAGGAACAAAAGTTCACCTTGACAGTTACATATCTATATAGTTCCCTAATTCTTGTAATTTGATGTCTTGATGACTTATTCTGGACATGTGACGTAGGGAAACTTGAAACTATTTCAAGAAGCTGTCTTATCTGTAGAGGCAAATCTTAGAAATAGAAAATGCCAGCTGAGGATATAGCTCATTGCCATTGTGCTTGCCTAGTATACATTTATGCCCTCTGTTCAGGCCCCAGCATTGGGAGAATAAAAAGTAAGAAAGAAAAACTTAAAACCCTGAAATGTTGCTATATATAACATCATAAGGTTGGCTTCATGGTCTCACAAACAAGATGTGTTTTTCCCTCCCCATTAGTATCGAATTTGATCGGGATTGTGACTATTTTGCAATTGCTGGGGTTACAAAGAAGATTAAAGTCTATGAATATGGCACAGTCATCCAGGATGCAGTGGATATTCATTACCCTGAGAATGAAATGACCTGCAATTCCAAAATCAGGTATTTATTTTTTGTTGCCCCAAAGTAGCATATATATAGTTGCTGTCCATATTAGTGTTAAGTATGACATTATTTTACCTTTTCCATGAGACTGCATACTCATTGAGAGTGAATACTGTGATTGTATATGTTGAGATGCTTTGTTTTAAAGCAGTATCTTTCCTGTAGACATTGTTTACTTTTGCCTATGAATAGTATCTGAACATCAGAAATAATCCATAATATGTACATGTCTCTAAATATTACAGTTATTTCTAGTTTTAAGATGTTTTTCACACAAATATTAGGCTTTTCTTTGAAAGAACACTATCTAAATTTAATTCAATAAGGATTATAGTTCATAGTAGTGCAGAGCTAACATGTTTCCCAGGAAAGTCAGGAATTCCACAATCAGCCTTTTCCTTTCTTTTCTTGCTCTTTTCTTTTTTCTTTCCACCCCCCTTCCCTACCTCATAGAAGAAATAGATTTCCCTAGCTGTTCTCAAGAGCACCTGATTATTAGTGTAAGCTCTAGAAGAAATCAGTCATCCATGTACCTTTCTTACCTTGATTAATACATACATACAGTTTTAAGTATCCTTTCTCTGAAATGTTTGGTACCACAGTGTTTCTGATTAAGCTTTTCATCCATGTGCATTTCAAAACATCTTGGAAATAAGATGTGAACCTAATCACAGACTTCACTTACCATGAATGTGTGTCTTCACATACATTGCTATGAAACAGAGTTTGTGTATATTTAGCCAACAGACTTGGTGCTCTAGATGTTTTGGATTCTGGGACATTTTGGATTAAAGATGTTGAATCTAAGGTATATGTGTTTTTATGTGCATTTTAATGATGTTAGTAATAAACTAGTGTTGTGTTCGTTTTGTTTCCTAATTCACCCACAACAGTTTACGAGCCGTCCATTTATCAGTGGCACTCATACTTGAGAATCTATTACAGTCTGTGTGTAATGGAGACTCCCTTTTACTTCCCGTCTGTCCAGATCTGAATAATCACACAGCAACTATATTATGTACAACACTGTTTTGCCTGTTAGCTCAGGCTTCTTATTAAGTAACTGTTATATCTTAAATTAACCCATTTCTATTATTTTATATTTTACCATGAGGCTTGTGGTATGTTACCTCTTGCTTCATGGGCAGCTACGTAGTGTCTGCCTCCTTTGGCAGCTACATGGCAAGTCCCTGACTCCGCTTTCTTTCCTGCATTCAGTTTAGTTTTCCTGCCTAGGTCTATTCAGCCCTGCCATAGGCTGAAACAGCTTCTTTATTCACAGCAAGCAGAGGGGGATCCCACATCAGTCTGTCTTCTAAGCAGAGAATATATTGCAAAAAATGAATTTATTAAATGCTTATGTGTTAGGCATTGTCTTGCATGCTTTAACAGTTGTCTGAGATGGTTACCATTATTGCCGCATTTACAGTTGAAGAGTGCTAAAACCGAAAGTTAATAGCTTGCCTGGGATGAGCTAGGTAATGTGTAGAGAAGTGCAAATTGAGGTAGTATTAATTCTAGAGTTTGTACTTGTAACCCCTCTATACTTATAGCATGTGGCCATTATAGTAATATCACTTGTATAAAATTGTACTTTAAAACATCATAGTAGTAAACTCACCAGAATACTTGGCTCATGACAAGTATTCATCGTCATTGTTCCCTTGAGGAAAACATAATTAGAGTTTAAGTGTGCTACCGCCTGCTCTGCCATGGCACATGGCAAATGCTTAAGTACTTTATGGCACATTACATTGGAGTAAATGGCCAAAATCTGCGGGGCTAAAAGGATCTATACCTAAGCAAAACTAACAGAGTTGTCCAGTTTGTTTTCGCCAGTTATGAAATACACTTAGTTAACCAGTCTGGAATTAGAGTGCAGGTCTGTCTAAATCCATCAATGGAAAATTGAGTATATTTTAAAATGCAAATGATCTCTTCCCAGTCCCTAACATTTGTCATAAATACAGTAGAGAGCAAAGTACATTACTTGCTTTTCTTAGTACCTTGTTCAGTAATATACATCTTGTTTTGCCCGATTTAAACATGTATGTGTCTCAACTGTAGCTTACAGCCTTAGATGAAGACTTTTAGAGAACAGCTAAAGTCATAAATGTTCAAACTTTGAATCTATTGGGTTATTTTAATTGGAATTTTAGTCATAACTTATATTGGTTAAGACCTTTTGAATATAAACACAGAAATGTAATTCATATTCATTTATTTAGCTTAATATGATTTGGCAAAGCTTAATATAGGGCTCAACAATCTTTCATATCTGTCATTGTGCTGTAACATTCTCTGAGTCACCTGGGCATTTATCATTGTGATTAGTAGTTGTGCTTTTCACACGTTTCTGGCTCATATCTATCTTACTGTGATCAGAGAAAAATGTGTAAAATTCAGCATTGGATAGTTCACTCAGGAAAGGTAGGTAGTACTATCATCTTTCTGAATGATTGTGAAGTGATATAAATCATTTTGAAGAGTGTTCATCTTCCTGAACACACTGAAATTCATTATGCTCCATTGTTACTTATTTATATCTTAAAGCTTTAGCTTTTATTTCATTCAGCTGTATCAGTTGGAGTAGTTACCATAAGAATCTGCTAGCCAGCAGTGATTATGAAGGCACTGTTATACTATGGGATGGATTCACAGGACAGAGGTCAAAAGTCTATCAGGTAAATATGGAAACTGACTACATGTTAAAACAATTTTTTGTTTTGTAGTAATTTATGATATTCATGTGCTTTATAATTAAAAAATTTCAGTCACTGTTTAGTGTTTTTATAGTTATATAATAACTGAGGTAGGACCAGATGCTTTTCTAAGAAATTTCTCATACTTTATTTTTAGAATATATCAAATACATTTACCAAAGCATTAATTTTATTGTGAGGCTTTCTACCACTGTCTTTGTTTTACATTTGATTGCATTTTGTGCCACCAACACATATCAATAAATTACTATTTTTCTTTCTTCTATATCAAGGAGCATGAAAAGAGGTGTTGGAGTGTTGACTTTAATTTGATGGATCCTAAACTTTTGGCTTCAGGTTCTGATGATGCAAAAGGTACTATGATTTTCCCTCAGGAGTTCCCCCTCCCCAGAACTCCTTTTAGGCACAGCGATGTAAGTTCTCTATTGAAACTCATGCTAGCCCTTTGTGAATGAAAAATAATTTGAGTTAAGACATCAGTTTTTCCTGAGGGAAGGAAAAATGAGTGCACTGCTTCTTCATGATCATGTTTTTGTTTTTGTGTCACACGGTGCCCTCTGAATTGCTGGCAACTTCCTAAAGACTCTTATTTTCCTTATGTGTGTGTATGTCCTCCCCCGCCCCGTGTATGTGTCTGTCTGTCTGTGTGTCCGTGTATATGCACATATGTATACAGAAGCCAGAAGAGGGTGGCAGGTCCCTGAGCTGGAGTTGCAGGCATTAGTGGTACACTACCGTGGGTACTTGGGTCAGAATCCATTCCTCATGATTTTATAGCAAGTGCTATTTACCAGTGCCCACCCCTACTATTATCTTTTAACCAAGTGTTTTAGATATACCATTTAGTAAACTTTCCTGAAGCATTTAGAAATTTCTACATTTGAAATTATTTGAAATATTCAGTATATTCTAAAGCCTCGTGGTAGTGTAATATTTTTGTTTATATCTCTTTTGCTATCTTAATTGGCCTTTTCTGCTTTTCTTCTTTGTCTCTCTTTACTATTTGTTATTTTCTACTATTCTTCCTTTCCTGTTTTAGTAGAGGTATTGTGAACAGGTTAACTTACCTTAAATCAAGTATAGTAATGCCTTTTGAATGTTTTTTTTGTGACCTATGATAATAAATGCCAGTAAACCCAGCTTTATACAGATTTAAAGGGGACCATGTCCCAAAAAATTTTAGATGGAAATAAAAATTAATTACTATGGAAATTGTTAACTGATTCAACAGTGGCTGTATTGAAAGGATGATGGTGAATATTTATTCTTTTAACAATTATTTATGAAGCATGATGTTAGAAAATACTGTACTCCAGTGTCTGAATTTTTCTATTTTATGCTGCATTTTT
>LOJH01007519.1:14322-30886 GCA_001685095.1 Ellobius talpinus
TTTTTTTTTATCTCTGTACATGTTAGGGCAAAAGCTGGGGAAATCAAGAGTATGTGGGGTTTAATGGTTCTGATTGATTATTTAAAAATAAAAACCTCACACAAGCTATATTTAGAGACAGCATTAAAAGAGATAACTTACCAATTAAAAGTACTTTCTTGGCTTACAGAAGGCTATATTTAGTTCTCTGTAAGCGGAGACTGCTCATTCAATTCCCGGTGCCCAGACCCAAATAATCACACAAAACTGTATTAATTACAACACTGTTTGGCCAATGATTCAGACATATTCCTAGCTACTTCTTGCATCTTAAATTAACCTATTTCTATTAATCTATGTATCACCATGAGGTTATGGCCTACCGGTAAGGTTCTGTTGTCTTTTTCCTTTCATAGCTACTTGCTGTTTTCTTGACTTCACCTGCTTTCTCTCTATATCTCTATTCAGATTTCCTGTCTCGCTTTACTCTGCTAAGCCATTAGCCAAACAGCTTTATTCATTAGCCAATGAAAGTAACACATAGACAGAAGGACATTTTACATCAGTTCTCAGCACCCATATGACAATTCAGAACCATCTTCTATTTCAGTTCTAGGGGATATGACTCCCTCTGGTCTCCACAGGCTCCTGCATGCATTTGGTGTACTTTTAGTTACCCAGGCCCAAGTACATACCTACACATAATAAACCTTAAAACAAAAAAGAAAAACCTGAGTTCAGTTCTGCCTGACACATAAAGTAGAGATGTATGCCTTCGTGTATTTTGAAGCTGTTATCATAAGGGCATAAACCAATTGAAGGTTGGTACATGTTGGTAAATTGCCCCTTTATTAATACATAGTACCATTCTTTAAGTCTCTTAGTAGTCTTCTGAGAACTACACCATTGAATATTCATGAATTGGAAATCTATTCTTTATTTGTATTAATATTTTCCTTTCTGTTTTCTTTTATGAGCCTTATATACTGTTTTCTTTCTTGTCAGTATTTTTATTCTTCAGGCTAATTCCTATTTTATTTTGTAGTTCACTGACTCACTTGTCTACCTCCATTTTTCTAAAATCTTTCCTAGATTCTTTTTATTCTTCAAAGTAAATTTCTTTTTTTTATTTTGCTCTATGAACAGGTATCACTCAGGGAAACAAAACATGCCTGTGAATTACATGGGACCTTTGTGACCCTCATCTATGTTCCCCTTAGCGTGACAATACTTTGTCATTGATTTAACTTTTCTCCTCTGTGAAGGTCCACATAATGAATATTGTTAACTAGGAGGACCATGAAGTGCCAGCTATACACACTCCCCTCTGTTGCTGTAGTGCAAAACCAACTGTTGAAAATATAAATCAAGAACATGAGCCTATATTAATAAAGTTTTGTAAAAACAATGGTCACAGAGTCCCTGGCTTATTTTCAGAATATTTCCTGTATTTCTTAAGAGATCTTAGGTTTTGTCATAGTTCTGGTAAACAGCATTGTCGATTTTATTTGTGAGTATTTTTTCTGTTTTATATAAATACAATATATATTCTTTTTTAAAAAATAGCATTTTGAAAAGTAAATTTGGGGAATTGTTTAGCTCAAATATTGCAGATTACTAGATAATAAACTTTGTTCTATAGGGTAATCCAAATTTTGAAAATTTATTAATTTTTATTGAGCTGACAAATCAGATGGTACTAAAGGAAAAAACGTTCCTTTACCTAGTAACATTGCAGTAATAAAACTTGTATAGAACACTTAATGTTACATATCAGACTTCTTTCCTAGTGCCAACTAGATAGAATTCATGATGAGTTTGTTTTTCTCATCCTTCATTGCTATATGTTTTTTCCAGCAGTCATTTTTATATTTTTTATTAGAACCAAAGGAGAGCATATGTAAATAAATATGTGTTTTGTTTGATTTTATTGCTTTGGATCTTGTCTTTTTAAATTAATTTTTAGTTAGTTTTTTCTTTTAGAATTTCATACGCTGAGTTTTAGTTGCATTTACCAGCACCTCTTCTTCTTCCTGATGTATCTCCGCTTCCTTGCCAAGCCAACTTTGTGTCCTCTTTCTCTTTTTTCCACAAGTCTCATCTTGTGCTGTCTGTATATTCATGAATCTATGACCTTCCACTGGGGCTTAGTTTACCCACCGGTGGTAATACTCAAAGAAGACAACTCTCTCCCAGCAGCTATCCATTGCCACTAGCCCTAAGGTGGGACATCATGTGTACCTCTCCTCTCTGTAGTGGGATTGCACAGGGATTATTTGTAATCTTAACTGCTGTGAATTCATAGTGCAGCTTCCTGGCTGTGTCTGGAGGACACTGTTTTCTTGTATTCATTCACATTTCTGAGTCTTACTGTCTTTCTGCCCCCTCTTTCTTAACCCTTTTAAGGAGAGGGTGCAGTATAAATTTTCCATTTGGTACTAAGTATTCTGATGGCTCTTATTCTCTGCACCGTGCCTAGTTGTGAGTCTTTGTGTTAATCACCATCTGTAGCCAATAAAAGCCTTTCTGATGAGGGTTGGAAGATGCATTCATCTGCATCTTTGCCAAGTGGACAGGCTTGAGTGTCTGATGAACATATAGCTTAGTTGCATAACTTGGCCATTATAAATAGTGTAATAAATATGTGAGCGTGGGTGTTTCAGTAAGCACATTTTACTTTTGTGGGATATATACCTAGTGTTGGGGTTACTGGATCATGGTGGTCGCTTTCTCCACAGCCCAGACAACTTTTGTACCTTTTGTCATTTTCATAATAACCATTCTTAACTGGAGTAACCACCAGTTGTGGTTTCTCTTTGAATTCCTCTGTTTAGTTATGTTGAGCCTGTTTTTGTGTATTTGCTTCCCATTTGTATGTGTTCTCTTGAGAAATAGCTTTACATTGATTTTTCTAACCCCACACACCCACCCCTCTTTTTGAGACATGGTATCTCTCTGTAGCCTGGAACTCCCTCCATTGATTAGGCTGTCCTTGAACTCACTAAATTCACCTACCTCTGCCTCCCTAGTGTTAAAGGCCTGTGCCACCACTCCCTGGCTTGCCACTTTAAAAAAAAAAAAAAGCTTCTGTTGACTCAAACCCATCTCCATAAAATGAGTATACAGAAATTAGTAGTGTGGTTATATGGTGATAGAAAATTATCTGAAATGGAAAGCAAGGTACTAGTGACTAATAACTGTAAAAACTTTATATTGTGTTAACCAAGTGAATCTATGTTTACTAAAGTAGAATAATCTTATTAGAAAAGAACACAAAACAAACAATTGTGTTTAAAATCCTTACTCTGGTGAGTGTCTCTTTTAAAGCTTACTTATTTTGGTAATAAGTAGTTTTTACTGAGACTTCATGTGTAAATTATGAAAGCCATCTTCATTGAAGTCCTCTTTATTGCGACTCTTTTTAGTTACTCTGAGAGGTAACTTTGTCAGTAATCTTTAAAGGCCCTGAAGTTTTCTATGCTTCCAACCCCAAAAATACGTTCGAATCACTTGGGGAGTTTCGTTTAAAAAAAATTGTTTGTTTAAATTGCAATTACCTGGGCACCGTCTAAGAACTATTCCTGAATCAGATATTGAAACAGATCAAAAGATGGATAAAGGTGGCTGATATACCTTTCCCCGTACTTTTAATGCTTGTTATTTATTCTTTTGTTCAGCCAGAATGGCAACTTGTGCCTTAAAATTCTGTTTTGTGAATTATATTTATTCTCATATGTTTTCATTGTTTAAAATTTGCTCTTGTACTTTTGTAAAATAACAGCTTACTTTTCTGCTTCAGATCAGGTCTGCTCTAGTTTGATTCTTAATTAATCTTAAATTCTAATATATTCCACTAGAATAGACTGTATCATATAAATAAAGAACTTTAAAATATAGCCATGGATTTTCATATCCTGTTATTTATGTTTGCATAAACCATAGAAAGCTAAAATTTACATAATTTTTGTTTGTTTGTTTTTCTGGGGTGTGTTAGAGAGAGACGGGGGGGGGTGTCCTCACTTTAGCCCCTGACTGGCCTAGAACTATGATAATAGGCTGGACTTGAACTTACAGAGATCTGCCTGCCTCTGCCTTCCAAGCACTGTGGTTAAAGGTTTGCATCACCACATTCCTGCTTTTTGATAACCTATTAAGTCTAGTTGCATTTGTGTTCTTGGTTATGAAGCCACACAGTGGAGCATGGGAGACCTACCAGTACCAATAAAGAATGATTCTTCCTCTCCCTGCAAGTATCCACTTCCTGTTGCTCCTCTGTTTGGGCTGAGTCCTAGAGTCATCTATCACATCTGTGTCAGAATTGTAGTTTACAATGCTACAGGTTTTAGGTATGTAACCACATGACTGTGCTATCCAGAAGTCAGCATTTGACAGTACTCCTCCCATATTTCAGTCCTTACATTATTTCCTTTTCTAAGGTGCTCCCCAAGCCTTGGTCATAGTGTTAATGTTGGGGCTGCTGGGAAGGGCTAGGAATATAAATGTCCCACTTAGAGCTGAGAGCACTGACTTTCTTCTTCTCGGTGGCTGACAGGGTGGGGCAGGAATATAAATGTCTCACTTAGTGCTGAGAGCACTGAGTCTCCTCTTCTCGGTGTCTGACAAGTTACACACCTCTCCATTAACTACTTTCCAATGTAAAGAAGTTGCTTCTTTGACAGAGGTTAAGAGCAGCCCAGATCTACCTTCGCTGGAAATTTTGAAGTGTTTTAAGGGATATTTTTATTTTAACAATCTCTGTGAAAATTACGGTTTTTATCTAAATGTGTGTTTTATCTCACTATAGAATATTGATAATTTATGTATAATTTATGTATAATGGGCCTACCATTTAGCTCCAGAATGCTTGTTTTGTACCTTTGTCTTATGGGTCCCACATATCTTTGTGAAATCACTGCTCATATCTGTTGAGTTTTAGCATTGAAAGCTCGCTCTCAGATTCAAGTATTGTTCTTGTATTACATGATTATTCATCCTAAATTTTTTGGTCCTAATAAAATGTTTCATATTGACATAAAAGGTACATTGGTAGCACTTGTCCAGTTGCCGAAACATTTTCTCAGTGTATTGTTCTTTTTATTTTTATCTTCATTATCTTAGTGAAGCTGTGGTCTACCAATTTAGACAATTCCGTGGCAAGCATTGAGGCAAAGGCTAACGTCTGCTGTGTGAAATTCAGCCCCTCCTCCAGATACCATTTGGCTTTTGGCTGTGCAGGTAAAAAATAAAAGTAGATTTATCCTCTTTCACTTTTTATTCCCGTGCCTGCAAGTGCATTTAAAAATGAATTATACTTTTGTAATCTTAAATTTTCTTTTTGTTGTTAGTTAGGTTTTAGTGAGAAGCATATTGTTATTACTCATTTATTGTTATACCTAGTTGTGTTATTCTGTCACCTATCTTTAATAATAGAGATGGGCGTGTTAATTTTTGTTGGTTGTTTGCTAAATGTTTGAGTGCATTTTTCTTAGAGACTAACAGAATAGTGTTTATTAAACAGCTGTACTATAGAGGATCAGGAATTTTTTAAGAAGCCTGTTAATTCCTCTGACTTTATTTATTCAGTTCTTGCTATGCATAATGCACCCACCTAAGGGGAATGAACTTGCCAGTTGTTTAGCATGGAGTACATGCTGATGTGTAGACTATTGTTTTTAAAGATAGGGGTTCTAGTCATAGCAACAACTCACCTTAATTATTTTGCACTCCTATTTTACACTGGTCCCTTCACGTTACTAGCAGTAGCAGTTTTCATTTTGAGAGGGCCATGAGTTGCAGAATAAGTCATGCTCACCCTACTCAATTTTTTTCTCTCTTGAATACTTATTTAAAAAGTAAATACTTATAATTTAAAATGTGAAAGTTCCTTGTTATTTTTTCCTGATATTATGGCTGTTTTTTTTAAAAGATAAGCTGACACCATGTAATGAGAACAATAGCAACTTTAAGAAAACATGTTTTAAACCTTGTCGTTACTAGTGCTACTTGTTTCTGTAAAGCTCTCACTTCCCTGTTTGTTTACTCTTTTTTCCATTAGCAAGAAATGTAATCTTGAGCAAGTTGACTACCTTGTCTCCCAGGCTGTCCCTAGTCATTGGCTATTCCAGTAGATTCTCATTTTGATGCTCACTGTGTGCACCTGTACACATCTTCCAGGACTTTTGTCTGGTATAAACCCTCATTGTTTTTCTTACCTATTTTTCTTGTTTCTTTATGAAAAAGTATGCTTTAATGTTCATATTTTCCAGATCAGCAAATTATTATATTATGAAATAGTTAATAATTATAATTACAAATATTTAGTAGTTTTAGGAGCTTTGCTGTTGTGTGTTTTCCCATACAATTCCATGCGATGTTTTTATTTTAGTTTGGATTGATTTTGTAAGTGAAAGTTTACAGTTTGTTTCTTGTGGGGTCTGGGATTTTTCTGCTTTTCTGTAGGGATTTTTCCAGTCAGAATTCTTTTCTATATATAACTTTGTTGTGATTTGAAGTGAAATAGTAGTTCCGTTCTCTGTTGTGCTACTTTTTAAAAATATGGACAGAAACTGTTGATATTTGCCTTGCCTGTAGACATTATATTTATTTTTCTTTCGTAACAGAGTTGTTGAGTTTACATCAGCCAAAAATGTTAGGTTTACTTCTTTTGCAGTGATTCATTGCAGTCTCTACCTCAGTACAAAACCAAGGACAGTGCTGTGTTTTCTAGTAGCTGTATTTCATTCCACTTTGTTTAGTTAAGTGGGCTTTTGTTGTTTTCTTATTTAAAACATCTAGTTTTATAAAAGTCTTTTGAAATCAAATCCTTTAATTTTACTGCCTTTTGTTTCAGTGCACATCCAATATTTTATTCAGTGTCTTTCAGAATAAGTTCATCAGATATTGGTTTAATCTATTGACATCTTGAGTTAATTTTTTTCATTCAGAATTGTTTGTCTTTCTTGAATAACCATGGCTTGAGCATAATTGATAGAATTCATCCAATGAAACCTGATTTTCTTTTTAGTGTTGCAACCATATCCACATCCTGTACTTCTCTACTGTTGTTTCTCCCTTTTTAACTATTTTCATTATGTTGAATAGGCTCAGAATAGAAAATAAG
This sequence comes from Ellobius talpinus, assembly GCA_001685095.1. NCBI lineage: Eukaryota > Metazoa > Chordata > Mammalia > Rodentia > Cricetidae > Ellobius > Ellobius talpinus. Next base: position 21,422 of record LOJH01007519.1, read on the forward strand.
AAAAAAGGATCATTTAACATGTGGTCAGCGTCATTCATTTATAGTCTGGTATAATGCTTACTATTGAAAGCAAAAACTTTGATGACAAAAATATGTCCAGAATAAGGTAAAAGTTAACAGCTGACTTAACATCAACAAGTACATGAGACCAAGAGATCAGCAGAGTTATCACAAAAAGTACTTAAAAGTTAGGAAAAGTGTGTAATCCCAGAATTAGGTATTTGTTCAAAATACTTTTTGTAAGCAAAATAACAAAACACTGAAAGGAAAAAGAGAGTGTGTATCTGAAGCCCAATAGGAGTTACCGTGGTCCTGGCACACTGACTGATTTTGCCCCATTTTACCATGTTCCAATATGATTGCAGAATTGTGTTGTTTTTGTAAACATAGAACAAAAGAAAACATAAATTAAGGCATTTTTAGCTGCATTGGTGAAAACATCAGGCCAGGAGAGTTACAGACAGATAGGAAAATACCTGATACTGGATTCAGATGCTATTTGATGACATTTTACCTTTAGGATTGGTGGAATCTAGTGGTTTGTTAAGATAATACATCCCAGGGTATTTTACTTGGTAGTTCAGGTTTGTTGGGTCAGACATAAGTGAGCAGGGATTCACTATTAAGGGAGCTAAATAGCCCAAGGAAATTTGCCTATGAATTTACAACATTGAAACTCTGCTTTTTGGTCAGGGTTTATTATCATAGCAACACTAATAAAGAAGCGCTAAATAATGGAAATGTATGCAAGATTAATGAATAGTGATACTTAATATGCCAAAGTGTTAATTAGACTACAAACTAGACCCAGTGATCTTCTGCAGTAAATTGGCAACTACTTCCTTTAATCCCAAGTAATACTGGCTCTGTCCTTGTTCTGTTGGGTATTGGGTTCAGAATGACACCTCAGTATATAGTCATCCTTAGAGCTCACACTTAAGACCAGCATAGCACGGACTGAACATAGGACCGTGCTTTTGTCCCTGTCTGCTGCTCTGGTATATTTGGAGCCTTAGGTAGCTAAGTCAACCTCAGGTGATGCTGGTCAAAATACAGATTGTTTTTAATGTGGCCACAGATCCCTTCCTGCCTAACATCACAGTGAGATCAGATGCTGTTTTCTTGAAGACCAAAAGCTTGCTGGGTTTCAGTGGCCTGGCAACGTTGTGTGGTTTTTTTCCTTAGCCCCAGGGGTTGGAGCGTTGATAGACTCAGGGCAGAGGTAGGGGCAGCTTGTTGACACCAGGCCAGCTTCACCCAAAGTTTTGGTGCATGAGCACTGGCTTGGTAATCGACCGTAGGCACTTTGTCAGATACTGGATTGCACCTTCATGTTCTGTTACTAGGCTCTAAGTTTTAGGTCTAAAAAGCTAGTTTCTTCTTCCCTTACCTAATGGCTTATTTGTATTCTGTGTTATTTGGAATTAAGGAGAAGTTTGTGGGCAGCTCTTTTCTTTTTGTTGTTGTCTTTTGTATTTTATAGTCTGCTTGCTTCTGTTAGGCTTAAATAAGATACTGAGATCTCTCTCCTGGACTCCTTACTAACTTTTGTGAGGGTAGTTTTTATAAACAAGACTTCAAAATAATGTTTCTATGTGAAGATGATCACTCTTACTCAGCCACCACTTTACTTAGATGTAAACACCAAATCCATTTCAGTTGTTTTCCTTCCTTTTCTTCATTTACTACATTTATCTCTTTATTTTCTTTTAGATCACTGTGTTCACTACTACGATCTTCGTAACACTAAACAACCAATAATGGTATTCAAAGGACACAGAAAAGCAGTCTCTTATGCCAAGTTCGTTAGTGGTGAAGAAATTGTCTCTGCGTAAGTATTACTCCCCTTGGAGGGTGTGTTTGGTACAGAGCATTGATGTTGTTGGGTATATGCAAAGAGTGACCTTGGATTGTATTTTCTTTCTCAAAGACAGATTTACATGTCTTTAATTAAAATACATGTATCTTACCTTCATTGTTTATTTTATGTTCCTTATAAATAAAAGGCTGTATTACTTTCTGATAAGCCCTCTTAAGTGATATTTGTAATTTAATTAACAGTTGAACTTCAAATTTGATCTCTTACTGCTTCTCCTTAAGAGGTAACCAACATGGTTGATGCAATATAAAGAAAAACAATTTATTTGATTAAAGTCAATCAGTATGTGTTACTTATAGGTCTGCTTTCAACATAGTAGTAGAATGATTTTTGGTTTTAAATATTTTGTTGATTTTATAATAACCTACATCAGTTTCACAGTAAAATCTGTTTTAAAGATAACTTTTTAAGTGTGTCTGTTTATACCCAGCAAATGTCCTTTATAAAATCTTAGTGGCTATTTTTGAAGGTAAGAAAATATCAGTGATACAAAGTAATCTCCTTTGGGAAACTACAGAACTTTTCTAATAACATGGGTAGTTCCATGTTTTGTTTATCATTCTCATAGTTTTCTTATTATCTAGTAAATATTCATTCTTAATTTCTGCACACACACAAACTTACTGGTTTCTTGCTTTCTTCTTTTTAAGTTAGTTCCTTATCTCTCTTAGAAGCTTGTTTACACCAGGGCCTTGAATTTTGCATCTCACCTTCATCTTCACATTGGTTGCTGTAAATAAGACTTCAGTGATGTTGCAAAAATGATTTCAGTTCAGTTACAAAAGAGGACAAAAAATATTCATAACTGAGCTTTCCAAGGGAGTTATGTGGGTAATGAATTCACAAACTTAAGTGGTAGCTAAAGAGAATTCTATCTTTAGAATAACTATAATAGGCAGTAAATGACTTTAATGAAGTTTGTTTTAAGTGAAAACATAAAAGGAAAGTCATTGCAATACTGTGGAATAAAATAGATTAAAGCACATTCTTTTTCTTTGTGTGTGTGGTTTTTGTTTTTTTGTTTGTTTTTTTGGGGGGTTTTTTGAGACAGGGTTTCTCTATAGCTTTGGAGCTTGTCCTGGAACTAGCTCATGTAGACCAGGCTGGCCTCGAACTCACAGAGATCCGCCTGCCTCTGCCTCCCAAGTACTGGGATTTCTAAAGGAGCTCAAATCAAACGGTTTGAATCTTGTCTATATACAGTTGTAACCTTCTGAACTTCAATTTCCTCATCTTCAAAATGGGGCTAATAGCAGCACTAAGTTTTTAAATCTTTAAATAAAATAATATATGGAAAATGTGTACCATAGTGTCCTGCTCAAAATGATTTAATTATGTAGTTCTTAATAAATACATTGATACAATCCCTTAAAAAAGTATACAAAAAGTATAAAGTAAGCAATTCAATACAAGAAAGCAGTTTGCAAAATAGTAAAAAAATTTGTCTATTAGAATTACCAGTGGGTTTTAGAAATAACAAAAAGTGTTTTGGGTAAGCAATGAGATCTATATATTCTTTCAGCAAAATGAACTACATTGTGTGCTTTCCAACCGTATCTCTCACATGTAGGAATTGCATGAAAAAGTTGATGTCTAGTATACCAGTAACAAGGAAAATGAGGGTCTTCCCAAAATGGGGCATATCTCTGAGTGCAAAGACTCATTATTTATTGATAATGTGACAGTGCTATTTCCTATTTACCCAGGCATTATTGAAAGCATGTTAGATGAATTTGGTTTTCACAGTGTTGGGTCCAGGCCCATTTAATTCTATAAAGTAGATAATTATATATCATATTTACCTGTTAAAACATTGGCCAATGAGAACATAAGACTCAGACACACCGGCACCAGAGTCTGCATTCTTAACCACAAAACTGGATTGCTTTTTAATTGCTCATGGTGACGAGTTTCATACCATGAAATCTAAAATTTAGTCCTCTGTGTTTATCTCAGCTCAACAGACAGCCAACTAAAACTGTGGAATGTAGGGAAACCATACTGTCTGCGTTCCTTCAAGGGTCATATTAATGAAAAAAACTTCGTAGGACTTGCTTCCAATGGAGATTATATAGCTTGTGGTAAGTGAAATTATATTTTTAAAGAAACTTTGGAAAGACATGGCGTGGTAGTTTTCAGTGAAAAAATGATCTGTGTTCTCAGAAGACAGCATCACTTAATGCTTAGGACTGAATTCTTTCCTCCAGTCATGCTGGAGAGCATTAGTGTTTCTTTTCTGCACCCAAGCCCTGTATTCTTAGTAATGAAAAAGATCTTTAATTGCTTTCTAGTATTTCTAAACATGCCATAATTTTTGTTGGAATTACCTAAACTATAAAAACTATTAAATTCTGCAACTAGTATTTCAAGAAGACATCTTCTCAGAAACATTATTTTCATTTTGTCCTGTCTAGTATCCTTCTCATTGAACAGTCTGTTTGGATTGCATGAATATGCTGTTCTGGATTTTTTATTAATATATAATTTATGCAAATTTAAATCAGAAGTGGAAAAATTCAATTTTCTGTTTTCAAATGTTATAATAAAAGAATTGTCAACACTTAAATGACATGGCCCTTATTCAGTAAATTGTATTTTTTTTTAATGTATGAGCTTGATTACCACCAAAGCAGATATGCAGCACGTTTATCCTTAGAAGGCTCCTGAAATGTGTTAGTTCAACTTTCTCATTGGTAGGGTAATGCTGTATGGGGAATGGAGAATTGAGTTGTTTAGGCTGTTCAAATTGACCTTTATAAGTACCACAACTTTTATTTTCTTCTGTACATTGTAATATTTTTAAATGCAGTTTAAGATTGTTTCATAGCTGCTTTTTAAATGTATAGACCTCTGCTATAGGTATTTTTCTTCTTAATATGAAACATTTCAAACTTAGAATTATAAGCACTGTCACATCATTTAGCAATGGTTATTTCTTTAGGTTAGTAAGCCATAGTTTTGTTCCTTCCATAATCCCCAATTAATTAGTCATGTCTTTCAAATTTGAATATAAAAGATAATTGGTCTCTTTGCTAAAACTTGGATTAATAATTACTATCTAAATGTTGTGTTCTGGAACTGAGTCTAGAGATGTAGTTCACTGTAGCCAAAGGCCTTATATTCTATTTCTAGGACAGAGTGTAGGGATTATAGGAAAGATGATATTCTCAGCTAGTTGTAGTACCATACACTTATGACCCCAGCATTTGAGAAGCAGAGGAAGACAGTTTAAATTTAAGGACAATCTGGGCTACATAGCAAGAGTGCCTCAAGTGAATATGTATGTATGTATGTATTCTAATTCCAGGTTCTCCCATTCTAAAAAGATTGCACTTATTTCTTTTCAGGAAGTGAAAACAATTCCCTCTACCTGTACTATAAAGGACTTTCTAAGACTTTGCTGACTTTTAAGTTTGATACAGTCAAGAGTGTTCTGGACAAAGACCGCAAAGAAGATGATACAAATGAATTTGTTAGTGCTGTGTGTTGGCGGGCACTGTCAGATGGGGTAAGTTTTCATGTAATTTTAACCATGGCATTTCATAATGTTTATGAATACTTAGCATTGGTTGTTTTATTGTCTTTGTTTTAGATTTAAGGTATAGCTAGGTAAATGGTAGGTGTTTTTCTTTTCTGTTTTTTGTTGTTGTTTTGTTCTGGCATTTTATCAATAGAGAAAATGGATGTTTTAGGCACTAATTAAAATGTCACCAGTAAGGCAGTGTCTTGATGAATCTCATATACCCAGGACACATGTGCATACTTCAGTTACCTTTTTTAAGACTAGGAGTTCCTCCAGAGTATCATCTGTGTCGCATTCTTAATGATCAAAAAAAGGGCTTAGCTGATGTATTCATAATTAAATACTATTTCAGGGTAGAATTAACTCTACAGTTATATAGTAATATTTAATTATTCAATTTATTTACAAGAGAGTTGCACTGCTAGGTTGTAAAAATCAGATCATCAATTTTTTTCACTTATACATTTTAAAGACTTCAGTGAATTATATGTAGAAAGAATTACTTTTATTATTTTGATTTATGTCTTAACAATTGTCAGTGCCATTTTTTTAAAAAGTCTTTTAGATGCTTGGTTAGGGAGGAGGAGAAATTTTTTTTGTTGTTGTAGGTTGTGTTTAGGGCCTATGAATTGATTCCTTGGCCTTGTACATGCAAAAATGAATTCTTCCACTGAGTGAGAGCCCCTAATTTTATTTTCAACACAAAAAATTCTGACATGACACATAATTTAAAGTATTTGACTTCCAGGTGCAGTTTCATTTGATACACTCTTGGTGTCCTTTTAAAATTTGTGACTCAGCCTCCAGGTTTGATAATAATAATAATAGACTGTGTAATTTGTATGAGCCTTCACACCATGTAGAATTATGAAAGTTAGACCAAAGTGCTCGCGCTGTAACACATCACATGAGTATGTGTTTGTTGGTGACAAGCTGTGTGTGTGGCAATAATCTCAGTTTATCCCAGAGCTCAAAAAATTGATGTTATCTATTAAGTATAGCTGAAAAGGGGGCAACAAAAACAGGAAATTGGAGAACCAAGAAAGTACCTGAAACTTTTTAGTGAACAGCAGAACTCTTTACTGTCCTAACAATGTCCTTAAAACGTTGGAAACCTGGTTACCAATATCAGAAGGGTTTCCTTCATAGGACAGGATTTTCGCAGTGAGCCTTCTGTGTGCATGCAACTCTGAGATGAACAAAGAAGCATGTTACACATTTGCATGCCTCCTGTTCATACTTATGAAAGGTCTGACAAGTCCTGTGAGTCTCACACCTGTCTTTAAGGAGTCTAGATGGTGGTGGTGGTGCTGAAAACAACTTTGTATATGTTGTCACCCCAGAAGGCTTTTCAGGAGGACCAATCATGTCAAAGAAAGAGACTATTAAGATTAATGTGTAGGCCTAAGCTGAAGTATACAGCTTAGGTTTTAAGCTAGAAACTTTACCAAGAAGTGAATTAATAAAAAAAAAAGATTATTTATGGAAAACATTCAGAGATTTTGGTTCATTGTAGTCAAGGCAGGAAGCGTGGGTGCTGGAGAATGAGACTGCCAAATTGGGTGTTGCTTGAGCATATATGAGACTTGAAAGCCTGTCTCCAAGGTGACATACTTACCCCAAAAGGCCACACCTAATAGTGCTAAGCCAATGCCTATGGACCAAACATTCAAACCCATGAGTCTGTGGGGGCTATTTCTATTCAAACCACCACATTTCACTCCCTGACCCCACTAGGCTTATAGCCATACCATAATGCAGAATCCAAAGCTCAAAATCTCTTCTGAGATTTATACAATCTCTTTACTGTAATCCCCTGTGAAATCAAAGTCAAAAAGCAGATCACATACTTCCAACATATAATAGCACAGGATACAAATTACCATCCCAAAATTGAAGGAAAGAAGTATAGTTTGGAAATACTGGACTAAAGCAAGCCTTGACTTCAGAGTTTCACACAGTGACCCTAGCAGGTCCTACAGTGCCTGGTTGGTAGAAAACAGAATATGCCATGTGAATGGAGAGTGAGTGTAAAGTTTTATTAAAGGGGAGTGTAGGGGGGAGGGAGGGAGGGAGAGAGAGAGAGAAGGAGGGAGAGGAGAGGGGGAGAGGGAGGCAAAGAGCTGCCTCTTTTTAGAAGAAGAGCTGGGAGGAGGGAGAGAGGAAGAGAGCCAGCTTGCCTGAGCAGGAAGGAGGAGATTGGGTGTGGGTGGAGCTTGGCTCTTAAAGGGACAGAGTACTGACAGGGAAGGCCTGCAAAATTATAACATTACCATCTTTCTTTCTCTTATAAAAACTTCCAACTATCGATCATTGGCAGAATGTAAGCTGACAATGGGCAGCTATGTAGCTTGAAATGTGAGGGGGGAGGGGGTGCAGTTTCCATGAGTAAGGAAAGAAGAAAGTCCAAGAAACTTGAACTCCTGTATCCCAAAAGTTCAGTATGGACCGTGGCTCAGGCTTGCCTTGAGTCATGACTTATAAGGTCCTGGGGCCATGAGAATGGGTGGACACAAACTGAACCCCTGCATTGTCACATGGAGTTGAGGTCTAGAGCAAGGGGCTTTAAGTCTGATAGACAAGTGGTTGATCAGTACTTGGTCTTTTCATGTGGGGGAACCACCTCCAAGACAAATCAAGGAGGCATGGTCAGAGGAGGTTAGTGTCAGTGTTGGGTGTAGAATGATTTTGAGTTCGAAAAGTGACCATATGGAAGGGTTAAACATTACAGAATCCCCCGGAGCCCTCAGCTGAAAGGGAGAGCCTGCCGAGTTCAAGCCACCAATGAAAGATTTTGGCAGGAGTGACCCTAGCAGGTCCCTGCGTGTGGGGGACCAGGCGGATAGAAAACAGAATATGTCATGCGGACAGAGACTGAATGTAAACTTTTATTAAAGGGGAGTATAGGGGGAGGCAGGGAGGGGATGAAGAGAGAGAGCAAGAGAAAGGAGAGAAGGAGGGGAGGAGGGAGGCAGAGAACTGCCTCTTAGAAGAGCTAGTGAGAGAGAGTCTAAGACCAGCTGCCTCAGTGGGGGGGATTGGGAGTGGGTGGAGCTTGTCTCTTAAAGGGGCAGGATACTGACAGGGAGGGCCAGCAAAATTATAACAACACCCCTGACACATATCTTGTCTCAGCGGCTTTCCTTAATCTAGGAGGAAGATTCTATAACCCCTTTCTTCTAACCTTGATTCTAAAGCCAAAACCATGTTGCTGAAGCTGCCAAATTCTGCGGCTTAGTGGAGCTGGAACATGGCTCCTTCATTGAGTTATGTCTTCACCAACTTCCTGCTTTTAGTGGTATCCTTTATTGCCTAAGCTTGGCTGTCCTGAAACTCAGGACTGTAGACCACGCTGGCCTCAAACTCAGAGATCTGCCCACCTCTCTGCCTTCTGAGTATTGGATTTAAAGGTGGGTACCACCTCACCTGGACCAAAGTTGTTCTTTAATTCCTGAAATCTTAGCAGGGTGGTGCAGTCCCGTCCTGAGGTCACCATTCCCTCTGTTTCACTTTTTAATTTAACTCCTTGAACACAGTTTAATTCCCTTCCACTTCCTGGTGCCTCTTTTCTTCTCAACCTGTACATTTTGCATTTTTTAATTTGATCAATTTGCTTCATTATTGATCTGCCTAAGAGTTACCACTAATAAGCCATTTGACAATGTCTATACTAGGCTGTTTTGAGATTTGCTCTGCCAAGACAATTAATCCACTTTAGCCTCAGGCAGAGTTTTTGGACAAGGGCAGAAACCAGCAACATTTGTCAGCAAAATATAAGAATAGTCTATAGGCCACATACCAATTTCTTCTCTGAAACAGGCCCCCACAGTTCAGATCATCCTCAGCACCACTGTCTTCCCTGTTCCTACTAGGAGAGCCCATTAAGCCTTGCTTAATTAAAGTATTCAGCTGCTTTTGTAATCCAAAGTCCATGTACCTCCAAACAAAATCATGGTTAGGCCTATCACAGCAATAACTGTACTTGGTACCAACTTCTGTACCAGTATTGTTTTGTTGTTAGTAGGTTTTTGTTTTGTTTTCCCTCTCTCTCTCTCTCTCTCTC
>LOJH01007520.1:3513-30884 GCA_001685095.1 Ellobius talpinus
AGAGAGAGAGAGAGAGAGAGAGAGAGAGAGAGAGAGAGAGAGAGAGAAAAATTTGGAACTAATGATGTTTGTTGTCACTCCATATTGTTACATTATTATACTATGTATTATCATTATAATCCCTCTGCAAATACCACATGAGGACATGTGAGCCAGGAGCCTTCTGCTGAGCTATCTTCTCAAAAAAAAAACCCACCTCCTTTTGAACCTTTTCTTCACCAAGCCCCACTTGATAAACATTGGCACAAAGGGTTCATTTCAAGTAACATACAACAGCTCAAGTCAAAACACTTGGTAGCCTTCCCAGATAGGATTCCCCTGTCTTTGGCATGTTGGCTGGCTATATTCTCAATGTTAGAGGATGGTGTGTTGGCTGGCTGTGTCTTCGCTGCTAAAGGATGGCGTGTTCTCTGCCTGTATCACTGGTAAAGGAACCTCTAAAGCTTAGAGTCTAAGCACATCTGAGATAGACAGCTCACACTTTCCGAGCTCCTAGTGGCTTTTCTCCCTGCCTGTCACTTCATTTGTAAGAGGTCAGAACGTAAGGTCAGTTCCTTGCCTTGACCGGTACAGGATCAGAAACACTGACATAGTAGTTGATCATTGTGGTTCCCAGACCAGCAACATCAATACTCCCTGGAAGCACGCTATAGTTTCTGCTTCCAGATCCTACTCCAGAATTCCCAAATGTGGGACTTGACCACTTGTGTTTAAGAGGGGTAACCAGGAAACTATGACACTGAATTACAAAGTCAAGCCTTTTAAAGATGCTGTTTCCTGAATGCACTGCTTTCAGATTGCTTTTCAGGTATGATGGCATTGCCTTCAAGGCCAAATGTTCCAAAGGAGACTCTTCCACGAACGGCACTACCTGTATTCAGGTTGCTTGTTTCTTTCATCTACAAAGTGGGAGTGTTTCTAATAGAAGGTATTCGTTACCGTGCTTGGAAGAGCATCTACACACATATTGCTTCGCTGGGTCAGTGGGCATTTTCTCTGCTTCATTCTTGCTGTGTGGTAGGCCTTAAAAGACAGATTGAGAAACCAAATAAATGAATCCATGGGGATGCCAGTCATCTAGGAGAGAGACAGGTGTGCTTCTCAGGTGCACAAGGAATTAGAGTGCAACCAAGGCCTGTGTGATATACAATATGACCAATTACAAACATTAATGAAGAAGAAAAATCTGATAAAGTGTTTCATGGGATAAGGAACTTTGGAAGTTGAAGCGGGAGAACTGAGACTTCAGGACCAGCTTGGGATGCATACTGAAACTGTGTCTAAAGAGAAGCAATACTACCTCTGGGGATGGGCAAAGAGGGGCAGTGTGGGAGGCCAAGATCCCAGTAAGAACTGAGCACTGGGAACACTGGGAAGATAACTCACTAGAGGTCTGTGTAGTCTTTCGGGTACCAATATGTTAGCCACTCCTTGTAAAGAGGGCCATCGTGTTTCAGAGTTCACCTATGTATCACCATGTGTGCAGAGATCCTTCATTAACCCAGACTGAAACTTGCCTGCATTGTCTTGAAGTGCATAGTTTGCAATAGTAATTTTATGACTTTAGAATTCAGTCTCTCATCAGTTTTTTTCAAAGTCCTCCTACGGTTTGCAACAAAACAAAATGGGCATGGTTGCCAGGGTGCCCCTCACCAATGTGCTCCCCAGCCAGCCTAGAGATTCTGATACTACAGTTCTGTCAGAGTGTAGTGCTCAGTGGCACTAACTATTAGCAAGTCTGGGAAATGTTAGTATATATGAATGGATGTGTATGTTGGGTCAGAGAGAAAAAAATCAAGTTACACCTACAACTTACCTGCTGTGTGATTTCTCTATGGATCTTAACCACTTTCTGTCCCCAAATTCATTAACACACTTAAGACAGGGCTTTGTTTTGTTTTGTTCATTTATTTTTCTTAATTTATGTGCCATATTTTGATTATATTCTCTCCCTCAACTCCTCTCAGATCCTCACCATCCCCCCGTCTATCCAACTTCATGTTCTTTGTCTCAAAAACAAAAGCAAAGAAAGAAGGCAAACACAAACACACACACACACACACTGCTCCTAAGCATGCCCCGGACTTGGGGGCTTGATATAACCAATGTCACTCCTCTAAGGAGAAAACTAATGTCCCCTTCCAGTAGGCATCAGTTGCAAACAGCTTCTTAGTTAAGAGAGCAGCTTTGGGTCCACTTCCCCTTCTGTTTGAGAATGCTTGTTTTTTTTATTATGCCATAAAGTGTACCTCGCAGGATTGGTGCAAGCTTAAAGATTCCAAGGCAAAGCTTTCATATAGTGTTGACTTCTAATCCTTTGCCCTATCCTCCCCAAAAGCTCCAGCTCTGAGTCACCTAGGTGAGAAGCAGGCAAGGACAACAGGTTAGTGTAATGCCACCAACACTACCCTGTTCTAGGCAAGGTAGCAGAATGCCTAGGGGGAGAGAAGGTAGGCTCCTGGGGCTGGTCGCACCCTGCACTGCTCCTAAGATGCTTAACAAGGACTCATGAGTGAATCAACATTCAGAACTGGTCAGTGCTTTAAAAATAGCAAGACTTCCTGGCTGAGCCCCAGGAAAAAGAGAATCCTATCACCACAGAGTATTCACCTGCCTTAAGAAAGCGGCTCTGACTTGTTTCCTACCCCCTCAGCTTAATGGCAGTCCCAAGTGACTTAAACTCTAGAATGGCTAGCGTTTCATAAATAAACACCAAGGTCGCCAGAAGTAGATGCCAGAGTGTAAGGCAAAAGCCATCAGACATTGGAGTGAGGCCTCTGTATAGGCCACCCCTGCTGCAGGCATGAGTAGACTCAATCTCCATGAAAGAGAGCCACTTTCATCCCAAATCTTGACGGGGCTCAGAGAAGGAACCAGGAACACAACTATGCCTCCACTGGAAACCCAGAGCATGAGCTGCAGGTAGCAGTGTGCACGGCCCAGGTTTCCTCTTTTCATCCAGCGAAGGGCTAACAGTCTAACGTCAGATCTGTCATCAGAAATCAAATGCCTCACAGCCAACAAAGGGACCAGCTGAATATCTTACCAGATAAGTCACTTGTAAAGGTCCCCAAAGTGAGACTGATGCCCTGGAAACTCAGCACGCGGGATGATTCTTGTTATAAATGATACTGATGAAGGCTCTACTTCTCAACTTCTCTTCAGACTTGTGAAAATGTTTTAGGGGCTTTTTTAAGACAGACCAGAATTCTTAGGAGAACATCTAATAATAGTTAAGCTTTCCTAAATACTTATGAATAACTCCATATATAAAAAATAATTTGATGACAGTTAAATTCTTTTAAGTAGGTCATGCATAAAGACTCCCACATAGTGTGCATACTTAGTCACTACATTAGCAAGCAACTTATTAAATACTACTATTATTAATAATAAGACCATTTATTAAACTAATGCTTTGCTCACGGCACTTTACACTTTCCAAAAGTTGAAGTTTCTTGTTGAATAAGCATTATTATTCCCACTTTACAAGCCAGGAAACTGAGGCTCAAAAGGATTAGGTCTTCATCCTCATATACCCTGCACCTAATAGCCTTGAAGATTACAGCTGCGTGTTGTTCTATAATCTGGTCTTCTCCCTGTCTCAACTCCTCCCCTATTTTCCCCAAATCTCAGAGATGTTCCAAGGACAATCTCTGTCTCTGTAAGTCAGTGTTTGCATACTATTTGTGTTCAACTATAAAAATATTTGGCTCAGGAAAAAAGAAACAGGTAGAACAAGAGCCCTGGCTGTTGTTTGTGGATCCGGCATTCTTTCCCTGCCGCTTGAGTCCTGCCGCTATTCTATGCCACTTGCTTCTTAGAAATGAAAGAAAGAGCAGTTTAGAATTTGATGCTTTTAAGAATTTTCAGTTGTAGGACAGAGTGTTGGTGGTGGGGAATAAATCTCATTTTCAGTAGTACGCTGAGTGACGTTTCATATTGCTATTAGCCTGTTATCTGAAGAAACTCAAGACCTCCCCATGCATCATGTCATCAATCTTCAGCGCCTTTGGGTGGGCAGAGGGGGTTTACATCATCACTACTTTCAGATAAGTGTCCTGGCATCTGGGGTAGAGATGAGGAGAAAGGTGGGATTTTACCAATACCACACAGTGCACGTGTGTCTAGATGACATGCCACGTCGCACTATTATCTTCAACACCACCCATATCAAAGGCAGAAGATTCAGGCAGATAGAAACTAATTAGATGATCAACATGCAGTTGTCAATGCCCTTTGCCAGCCCCAGAGAAGCATGTGTCTTCATGTTCCCCATCCTACACTTTTTCATACCATTTTTCTTGTCTAGGAGGTATTGGTTTTGTTGCTGTTTCTTCATTTTTCCCAGTCTGTCATTCACAACACTTTCAAAAGCATCTCATGAAGGTCCTTTCTTGCATCTGAAGTGAGATGTCCACCAGAGTGCAGCAAGAATGGAGAAGAGCCTTTCACTATAAAATCCTATGAACTTCCTCTTGACTCTCAAAATTCCCTGGGTATTCTAAACTAATAAGAATGTCAGCTTCCTGAAGTCATGAACTATAGAGTTAGTGGTTATTAAAATTTTTAATTTTTTTCCAGAAGATTTTACAGTGAACTTTTTGGTGACGCTTTGGCCATGTGGGTTTGTGCTTGATGAAAACAAACAATTCATGCCCAAAAGATAAACATAATCTTCAGTGATGGTTACACCCCCTGACTATCCCAAATAGTCTCCCAAGAAATCTTCATTTCTGTTTTTATGTGAACTGAATTGCCATCAAACTGGCACATGAATAGTTAAGTCTCATAAAGCCGGCCCTTAGAGTTCTTAGGAACAGAAAACACAGTGGCCCCTCTCAGTCCTGCAGACCCTCGCTTCTGACAACCCACATGCCAATCATTTTGGAAGATTCTGATGGAACAGATTTGACAAATTAAGATGAAGATTGGCCCTGCTCTTAAGTACTCTGTCTCTCTGAACAGAGGAGACATGGTTACTTTTCTCAAAGTCCGAGCAACCTCTCCTTTGACTTGAGCAGCCCCGCTGCAGCCATCAGTCCCTGACACTGATTTGGGCAGCTCACTTCTCCAGATGTGCAGGAAGCTCCAGTGTACGCTCACTTACATAAAGTTTGGGCTTGACCCTGGAAGAATGGTGTCTTTTCCGAGCAGGACCTTAAACAGCAATTAGATTAGAATAAATTAACTGCGTTACTGGATCATTCCCAATGTCAACCAGAATGGTTTTGACCCAGATGCCCAGGACACTTTCCTACACACTTAAGAAAGCACGGTTTTGAAGCCAGTCAATACCAGCACCCCAAAATCAAAACTGGAGGAGAATAAAAATACATGGCGTATAAAATCCTCGGTCTTCCTTCCTCCCTTCTTTCCTTCCCTCCTCTCAACACCTCTTACCTTCCAAGCTCACATGAAGAGAACCTGTATTGACCCAAGGCTGTTCCTCCAATCTGGTTAGTTTTTAAAGGAGTTGCCATTGGCATAGAAGTAAATTCACTTATTTCTAGAGCCACATCTTCCTCATCTCTAAAACCAGAAAGAAGGGTGGAAAAGGAACAACTACTTTACATAGACATGAGGACTCACGGATCATGCAGATGGAAAGCATTGAAAATGATCCTGTCTCAGAAAGCATGTCTGAAAAAGAGCTGCTTATCATTATTATGGTTCTCTGGTTGCCCGCTCTGAGGCTTGCTTCTCTTCTTAGCTCGCTTCTCTATTTCCTGGCAGAGAGTTTTATGTCACGAAGCTCAAACCCATAATTTTCCCCAGCCAGGGTAACCAGTCGAGACCCTGAATGGCTCAACAGCTGCCAGTGTCCATTGCTCTCCTCCGACCCAGTACTTACATCTTGTGGGACAGGTGACGGGCCGCGGCAGCAGAGCCTGAACAGAAAGATCCTTCCCACAATGAACAATTGTGTTGGATTGCACTGTCGGCAGCTGCAGCCTGTCAGCACATACCAAGCACATGTTCAGTAGGAAGCGCAATAGCGGCTGAGCCAGCAGCTGAGCGGTTCTCTTTATGCTTGGGGTCACTCCTTGTTTTAATGTTCTATCGCGTTTCAAATATTCAAACACAATCATTTCAAAATCCACCCTGCAACATCTGCAAATAGATTGGTCAATAATAGTGATAACAGAGCCAAAAGGCCATAACTGAGCTGAAATCTCCAGTGAGACTTGGAACCCTTGGACGTTGACCGAAGTGTCGGGGTGGAAATTTGTTCTTGACGAGCACCACTAGTCCTTGAAGCGACTTGCTCCAGGATGGTTTTCTGGGATTCAGGGCCTAAGGAGCCTGAGCACTTCTCACCTATGCAAGGAACAAAGCGACTTTGCCTTCTGACGCAATGTGACGACTGCTTCGGACACCACTGCTTCCCGAGGCCACATGCTTCTTTATATCTCCATAGATATCACTGCACTATGGAATGTAAGGAAGTGTGTGGTTTTGGCAAGTGCTTCTTCGCAGCCCGTGGCTTGACCCCGAGGACATGCCTGTGGCTTCTTCCTTCCTCAGCCTGCAGCTGCCCTCCTCACCAGCAATCCCCCACACTGCCTTCCCCCTCTGTAGACTTCTCCCTCAGTCCTGGGTTTCAGGCCACCGACTGTGGCTTCCCACCCCAGCCCTTCTGCACCAGCCTTCTTGATGCTGTTCCTCACAGCCAACCTTCAGGGAGCGATCACATCCCCCGGCATTTCTCAGAGAATCAGCTCTCTCCCTCCAGCTCCTTCCTCTGCTCATGTTGCTCCTGAAATGGGTGTTTCTACCAAGCAAGCTGAATGGCAGTTCTAGGTGACATCTATAGCACTCGCCATGTGAGTGACTTATGTTATAAAGAGTAGACACGATTGGGCTCAGAAGTCTGCAGTACCTCCTGGCCCCCCTGGACCACACTATGTGAGGAAAGCGGAGATGCTAAACAGTGATGCAGTCATCTAATGACCTAACTTCCTTTGTTCTTAACCTGGTCCCCTGTGTTCCCGTTCTGACTCTCCCGTGGCTAAGCTGACATCACATCAGGAACCAGGTAGACTCTAGAGAGAACACCTGAGGAGGGACCCTTGCCCAGCATACTGTCAGAAAGATGAAAGCCTCTCCCTTCCTCGCTTGAGTCCCGGTCCCAGGTTGGCTTCACCCTTTACACCGCTCTGCCTCTTTATTTTAGAATGATGTGTCAGACAAAGGCTGGGACTGCATTAAACTTGCAGCCTAAGTTCATCAGTAAAAGGAAACACCGAGCATTTGAAAACCCATACCCAGAAGCCCAGGAGGCATGGATGAGCGTTACTGGGCAGCACAGGAAGAGTTCATGGGAGAAGAGGAAGCAGTAGGGCCGCATGTATTTTCTTGACACATAGCGAAGCACTCAAAGACATCATCACACAGAACACAGCTCACAGAAGCTCTCTCATGCTCCCAAATGGGATATAGCAATATTGGTGGCTACCTGCGTCCCAGTGTGTCTGACACTGGCATTTTCCAAAGTAAATCTCTGTCATCTTTATATTTTAGATTTTGGTCTTCTTTATACAAAATAACTGAGTGCTTCAAATTGTACTTCTTTCCAATTACAGCCTGTCTTTTATTTTTCTAATCTTACCTGCTATGCCCATATCCTTTTTCTACCCTGGTGTTTGGTTTCATATCATCTGCTCTGAAATTAGGAATATATTATATGCATGGCTGTGTTGTTGAGGCTGGATCAAAAAAAAACATGTGTAAAGAGAAAGGGGGAACACCGTGCTCAGAATTCTTCCATGTGCTTCTTCAGTAATAAACTCAAGACAGCCAGGCTGTCCTCTGCCCACAGTTGCTGGCCTCCTTACTCCCTAGCATGAACTAGGGGTAAGACAGACACAGGACAAGATGGTAGGTAGCGGCCACAAGACACCTGTCATTAGGAAGAGGAGGGTGGAGAAGGTAAGATTGTGACTGCTGAACCAGAAGCGTTCACACCAATGAGGTGTGGCTCAAGACCCAAAGAAACCTCAGCGTTATCCTGCACAGACCATTCTAGACTCCCGCCATATTTTGTGATAGCTATTTTTCTCATCACTACATCTGAGTATAATTTTTACCCAGCTACCCTTTCTGTGGGGCCTCGTCAAGTACCTTGTTGATTCTCGACAAGCCTCGCAAGCTAGAGTCCATCTGACGAAGTCAGCTGGCTAGCTACCTCACTTCTAGGCCTGACTGGTAGTTTTAACACATTCATGGAGGAATAAAAATCCTTGCCGATGAATGAATGGCACACTCACAAAGAAAGAGGGAATTGAAAGTGAACTTCTAGGCCTCAAAATTGTCCCTCAGACTCTCCCACAAATCCTGTCAGGCTCCACAGTGCACCCAAGGGATTCAGTACATTCTTGGTTACTATTAAAATTCACAAGAAACAGACACACTACGCATGCTCTGCACTGAACAGACAAACATGCTGACATTCCAAGACGCTATTTAACTCCTCATAGCAAATACATATATAAATAAATAAAATCAAGAACTCATCAGTGGAATTTGAACCCAGATGAAAGTGAATCCACGGCTACATATTTTCTTCTTAGTGGCTTCTATTTTTCAGGAAGAGAAAACAAATGTCAACAATAGCCCCAGAAGAGAAAGATTTTTTTTCTACAACCACTCCATCCATCTTTTCTTTCTACCTCTTCCCTTCCTCCCACACTCCCTCGAATCAACACCTTATGAAGATAGCCACACCACATTTCTGGGGAGAGTCTCCTTCTTAACCACATTTGATTTCACTTCTTTAGAAACAAGTCACAACCATAGGGTACCCTTCTAGTTCAATGATTCTCAAACTTTAGATGCCTCAGAATCATCCAAAGGGCAGAGTAGGTCATAAGCTTTGAGACCCCTGCATATCTTGGGGTGGTAAATGCTACTTTTCCTTTGCAATTTGTTTGTTCTTACGTACTGGAATCCAAGCTTTTTCATGATCTACAAGAACCAAAGGTGTCTCAGACTCTCTCAGTAGACTCTCTAGTTCAAATCTGTCTAATCTTTCAAACCAAACAACTGTTACGTCTATTACTGGGAGAAAAAATGAAGGTAGTATATTCACACAATCAACTATCAAACTATAAATTAGTGAATTGTAGTTATCACATTAATATGCATAAACCTTACAGACATCATTTAAAGTAAAAATACCAAGCCACAGATGAATATTTATGTGATACTTGAAATATATTGCTTCAGAACATGTACCTAAATGATAAAAGTTTAGAATAACATCTAATTTATAAGAAAACAAGAAACTTGGTATTGTAGATACTCTATAGTATCTCTACCTACTTACATTCATTTTTTAAGATAAACATGACACATTCATAGAGACTGCGTGATGCACATTTGTATGACGTATACAAATACTCTTGATAATGTAAAAATTTATTTTAGAAGATGAAAGAAAGGATATGCTATTGCTTTCTACATATCCATATTCTACAATTGCATGTTATTTTTTGTCCCTAGTGTTTCAGTTTGAGGGAAAGAATAAGAGCTAGAGGGAGAAAACAAACAAACAAACTTGGAGTGCAAACTACAGACTGTGAGACTTTTTTCAAATCATGTGAGAGGTGGGTCAGGGCAATGTAAACTCTGGGAGTTCATTCCTACTGATGTGGTTCTCTCTGTTGCAGGTTTGGACATTCCAGGGACTTCACACGTAGAGACTGCCATCATCTCCCAAGGGAGTGGCCCCCTGCTCTGGCTGGTCAAACGGAACCAAGTCCGTCTTCCTGAGAGGTTTGGTCCCCTTCAACCAGCTACAGCAGGGCTGGCAAAGCCCAGTCCTTGGAGAAAGTGAAGAGAAGAGACATTAGCTGCTACAGCCTTCCTTACGAAAAGCAATTCTGGTTTTGTCATTGTAGTCTCAGGCTCCCAGGAAGGAAGAAGAAAGGAGAAAACCTAGGTTCAAAGAGGTCATGGGGTCTCATGCTCAACATGCAGAATCCTCTGCCTTGGCATCCACAGCTACAGCCATGTACACACCTTTCAACCACAATGGTGATGCTAAGGATGGAGCTTGGGCCAAGCCTACGCCAGCCTGTAGCAGAACATGATACATAGGAGACAGGTCTTCTGCTCGCAAGGACACAGAATCAGTAGAAGGTAATTGACCATAGAAATCCAGCAGAGCTCAATGGAATTTCTGGTCAGAACATAGTTGGTCCAAGATGTAATTCTTAAATAGTTCATTGGATCTATGCATCCACGAAGCCCAAAGACTTTATGTGCGTTGAAATTAAAATACACGGAGAGAATCTACAAAACTTCCAGTAGCTTTTACCTGTAATAATGTGAAACCCTGGCTGCCAGTTTCAATCCTGCCCCTCTTGTCAATGAGCTGTGGTATGACCTGAGGCAAATCACCTCCATTAACTCTGTAAAAATATGAGTTGCTTCATCAGTTAAATAAAAATTGTGACACCTATCTCATCATTGCTCTAGGACTTTAAAAAGATGTTTGTAAATAGCCAGCAATAAGCATTCAAGGAATGCTTATCTTGATATTTTGAATGTCAATAATACAATGATGATGCTGTGCCCAGAGTCATGGCACCTTGGAGAGGAAGACAATTTTAAAAGATAAAATTTCCAAAACAAAAACAGGGTGTATTTATATTCCCACTACTGATTCTACTAGCATGTAGCGTATTTTATTTTAGTGTGTATTGTTAGTATGTAGTTAAGTTTTACAAAAACATATTTCACACATGACAGCCTACTGCCTGGGAAGATGTTGCTTTTGAGAGGTGTTGAGCTTGGTCTATAACCATAGAGCCTCGTGAGTCTGTGAGGCTGCGGAACAAGTATTCTAAAGGCAAACAGAGAGTAAGCATGGCTGCTACTGGCTGCCTGACCCTCTACTCTGAACCTGTTTTCTCATGGCAAGAATGGAAATATCAACACTATGTGT
Organism: Ellobius talpinus; assembly: GCA_001685095.1. Lineage (NCBI taxonomy): Eukaryota > Metazoa > Chordata > Mammalia > Rodentia > Cricetidae > Ellobius > Ellobius talpinus. The sequence goes on from LOJH01007520.1 coordinate 14,465, forward strand.
AGAGATTCCATGGGAATGAAAACAATGTAAAAAGGGTCTGAACCTAGGACTGGGATCATAATGGGTTTTTATTGTGTTCCTAACTGTTCCCAAAACCAAATTGGTATTCAATAAACTTTTTTAAATAATTGACTGTATTTATCATTTAATTTATTCTAAACTTAAACTGTGGAATTGTGAGGTTTCTGTTTAATTCTTTAGATACACAACATGGGCTCAAAACAGTGGTAAGAGGATGTGTACAGGCCTCTCTCTCCTTCCCTAACTTTATGGTGTGATGAAACTTTACCTAGAGTTAGGTACGTGCACCACTAAGAACAGAGGCAGGAGCATCAGAAGGTAGTCATGTTCCTCCAGCCATGGATGCACCCAGAGGAACAGAAAGATTAAATTACATGCAAAATGACAAGACATGATCAAATGTTAGGTGAACTGAAAGGAAGCAAATCTGTCTGTCCAGGAGGGAAGAAATCAGGTAAATAAAGATTAGTGGTGCCTGGGACAGGCAACCAAAGGGTCAAGAGAAGGTCATGTTCAAATGTGGGGTTGAAGGCCAAAGTGCATGATGCATCCAGACAGGACTTTCTAAGGCTGTGATTAAATAATGTCTTCTCTAGGTTAGAAGAAACCAACCCACACACAGCTATGCCTCCACTTCTTGAGTGGCTTTGGCTGCAGCTATACCTTGCAGAGGTCAAAGACTTCTTGAAAGTATTGGAAAATGGACTGAATGTTCCGCTGCTCCTGCCCTTGGTCAAAATATCTTTGAGGGCTGTAAGATGGAAATAATTCTAGTCAAAGCTCCCCCTCCCCAAAAGGTAACACACTGGCCCCTCTCTACATTGCATCATCAAGTTTCTGTTTAATCATAAAATCAGGGAAGAAGCCAGTAGAATTTGGTTCCCAATTTACCACTAGAGTGACAGGCGGGACTTCTAAGAGAGCACGCATTCTGGTAAGTTTGTCTCAAGGTTCCTCAAAAACAAACTGTGCCTTTACAAAATCAGGCAGATTCGAATTATGGGGCAAGCTGCTGCCACTTCTCTTGCCACAGCCCCTTCTCAGGGTAGAAATCTAGGTTAAGTCACCCTGTGGGGCATGTGGTTTTGTGTCCCTCCCTGTGTGTTCCTGCTTTGTCATCATTCCCATGCCCCGTCTAACTGGCAGAGTACTGTGTCACACTGATAGAACACACTGACTCTGGGTAAATCCCCACAGCTGGCAAACGTTATATCTAGAAAGAAGAGAATAATTACATAAAAGTGCTGAAAGGGTTTTTGCCCAGGAGGAATTGACGAGAAGAGTTTGAAGCAAGTTAACCCTGCAGACAATCACAGGAAAAGGAAAATATCTTTGCATGTAATTCATCAAAAATAATATTTATTCATTTGTCTGGTTGGTTTGTTGGTTTTTGTTTGACAAGATCTCATGTGTAGCCCAGACTACAAACTCATGGTCCCCTGCTTCTGTCTCCCAAGGACTGGGTTGCCAGTGTGGACCACCACTCCTGACCAAAAAAAAAAAATTTCTTTTATAAAATTGTGTGTGTATGTGTTGTGTCATGTATATATGACGTAATACATGCTTTCTTGTTAGAGTGTGGGTGCATGCACTCCACTGCACACATATGGAATTTGGAGGATAACCTTCCTTGTCTGGGAAAAGGCCTCTCATGGTCCACCCCTGCATGGGGCACACGAGCTGGCCATTGAACCTCTGAGAATTCTCTCTTCTACACCTCCAATGTTCCCGTAGGAGGTGGATTATAGACACCTGTTACAGCACAGGCTTTTTATGTGGGTTCTGACAATCCAAATCCAAGTTATGTGGCTTGCCAGGTCATGGCAATTCCTAATGCTAGTGAGCCTACTGACCAATAGGCAACAGTCACACTGCCAAGGTGTGGTGCTGAGTACTTTTGTCTGCTCCGTAGATCACTCCACCAATGTCCATCATTATCTTCTCTGAACAGAATCCTTTCCTCTGCTGCTAACACTGTGTCCTGTGTCAGCTGTGCCTGTTGGTATTGAAATTGCCCTTCAGCCCCTCACATAGCAGGACGCCACATGTATCTTCCATGATTCCTTGGCACTGTCCAATATAAACATCCCTGAGAAGGGACTTGGATCTGTGGTCTGTAAAAATAGGGGACCTATTTCTCAGAGCACTAGCACAGAAAGGTGTGGAAGATCCTGATGATTCCCAGTATTTCCCACCAGTTTTCAGAAAGAGAAAGAAATGAAATCGTCACATAAATAGTGAAAGAGAGAGAAGATATAGAGTCCCTGAAGTCTTTAACTCCTGTCCTCAGTTGTTCCCAAAGCCGAATTCTTTCATCTTGTGCCCTTTTTAACTGAAGGCACTAGTGTCTAGACTTCCTCCTTGGAAGCAATGGTCCTGATGGCTAGAGTGGCCGATTTCTACTCATTGACCCTTAGGAGTTCATATCAAGAGAGATCAGATTCACCATTGAGTAAACTAACATAATCCATTTTATTGCTCATTTATTTTTCAATGTATACATTTGTATGTTGAGGAAAAACACGCACAAATCAGGGACAAAGGTCCACAGTAAATATTTTTGGACTATAGTTTTTTATGGTTTCTCTCACCTTTTGCCCAATTCACCTACACTACTTGTAACTAAAGTAATACTGTATTAAATTTGTTTGAGATAAGGACTTGTTATATAGCCCAAGATGGCCTTAAATTCTGTGTTTCTATCTCAGTGCTTCCAAAGACTGAGATTATAGGCCCAAATCCCACATGGCTTTAAGATTTTCTCTCATTTTTTTCTTTATTTTGTGTTTCTTTGAGGCATGGACCTAAGTAGCCTAGGCTAGCCTTAAACTTATTATGTAGGGGCTGGAGAGATGGCTCAGCAGTTAAGAGCACTGCCTGCTCTTCCTGGATTCAGTTCCCAGCACCAACATGGCAGCTCACAACTGTCTGGAACTCTAGTTCCAGGGAATCTGGCCTCCTCACACAAACATACATGTAGGCAAAACACCAATGCACATGAAATAAAAATAAATTAAAAAAAAACTCAGTATATAAGTGGTGATGATCTTGAATTCCTGATCCTCCTGCCTACATTTCCCAAGCACTGGGATTAGGGGAATGAGCCTCCATGCCAGACTTGAGATTTTCGTAAATATGTTTTATTTTTCTCAAAGCTACACATATACAGGTTTAAATTTCTAAAGTTTATGATTTTCATTATTGAGCACAATCCACATTCCAAACCAATATAAAATATGTAAGGCAAGAACAGGTCCTCACTTCAGTTTGGAGGCAACTGTACCAGATCTGTACCCGTCCTCCATATGACCTTCCCTTAGGCTAGAGATCGCCGAGGAAGGGCTGAGACTTGGCACTGACTTCCCCCAGTGCAGTTCTCCTGGGTCGCTGTCAGGGCAGAATCTGAAAGGCGATGGATGAGGTCACTGCAACGTCCTCTCCATCCAAGACCCAGCGTAGACCCTGCCCCGACCATTTCCTGTTCTGAGGAAAAAGACCGCATACACATTCTCAACAGAACATTGTCTCTGAGAACATTCCTCTCCTCTTCACCTAGTGTGACCCCAAAATAACTCCCAGTTCTCTCTTCATAGGTATCCAGTAAGGGCCTTTGTACACTCGGAGCTTTCAACTGAGATGCCAGGAACAGGTGCTTTCTTATGGGTCGCTGCATTAACTGCTAACCACCCACTCCAGAGGCTTCTCTGGCCATGGCTGAGAACAGCATTAACCTGTGGATATAAGGATAAATACTCAGGAAGAAGTTTGGCAAAGAGATGCAGTCAACAAAACAGCAGGGAGCCACAGCTAGGTAATGAAGATGGTAAATGAAGAGGCCCTCAGAGTCGGCACAGGACACACCAGACTCCAAATTCTCAGCACAACAGAGATTTATTACCCTGGAGGGACAAAAGGGTTCAGGAGTAAGGGGTGCTGGCTCTGGACAGCTGCAGCTGTCTCTGCAGGAGTGGCTTTTGAGGAGAAAGGGGGAAGTTTGGGTTAGGATTAGTTAGTAAAGTCCTGATTGGACATGATAGTCATTGTGGGCAAATAAAATAATGACTTTTGGTTGCCAGACCTTGGTGTTTTAGTCAGGCAAACGTAAGTGGCCAAATAGAAGAATTGTACCTTGGCGGCTAGATTTAGGAATGTATCCAAAGGTTTAAAGCGGGGGAGGGAATGGAGCAAGGCAAGACCTGCTGGAGCCCTTTGCAATGTTTGCCTGTTAGAGAACCCTTCAGTAAACTTCCAGGATAGCCCGCTTCGCTCTCACCTTCTGATTTGAGACAGCAGCCTGGCAGTTTAAAACAAAGGCTTCTTCTCTGTGGTACCCTCACTGTCTAGGACAGGATTCGGAGATGGTGCTGTCACTGTCTAGAGGACTCAGTTGGGTTCACTTTCTCTGTTACAGAATGAAAAGGCAGGGCAGGTAGCAGCAGAGCAATCGCAGACACAAGGGACAGAAGCTGACAGACAGGGCAGTTGGAGAAAGGTGAGAAAGTCCATGCACGTAGAGAAAAGGACATGATTCTTTTTTTTCCTGTGGGCTTTTTCTCCTGTAGGCCGCCCGCTGTGACTCAACAAGTTCAAGGCCAGATCAAGACATGTTTACACAACAGTTGTGGGCCAGTCATCTGCCTGCTCATTCTACAAACTGACCAACCCTAAGGAAGACCCTGCAGAGATTTAGAAACTCCACCCCTCAAGCAGAAGCTGGGTTCCCCTCATCCTGCTTCCACCGCTTTCCATGTCCTTTTCTCTGCATGCGTGAACTTCCTTGTCTTTCTCCAACTGCTGTGTCGTGTCTGTCAGCTTCTGTCCGTTGCATCTGCAATTTCTCTGCTGCTGCCTGCCCTGCCTTTTCATTATGTATCTGAGAAAATGAACCCGAGAGTCCTTGACAACACCATCTCCGAATCCTGTCCTAGACAGTGACAGTACCACCTCCGAATCCTACGTCCTGAAACCCCAGCTTTCTCTCTTCACCCCCAAAGAAAAACACAGTGAAGGTCGTGTGGGCAGATCACTGGAAATTGGTTTTGAAAAAGAGTCAAAGATGCACACCTCTTTCTTCCATTCTACTGGAAATATACCTGTAGTCTCGTTACAATTGCTCTTTAAAACAGTCCTTCAAACGTAGAGCCTGCAAAGCTCCTATCTCATCCAACAAGCAGGCTCATCGCTCATTTAGCTGGGTCCTTGGCTCTTGAAGAGGTTTTTGAATTTCATAAAATAAGTTGTTAATCTTATTTCCTGAGCAATGTCCTACCCAGAAAGTCCTTCCTGTTAAGTTGGGAGCGTAGACCCCAGCTCCTTGCATCTATCCTAGCCCCAAGGCCTGAGAGTTGTATTGGCCTGGACTACAAATCCCAGCATGCCAGGTCCTGATCCCTGGGGGGGGGGTCAGGACCATGCCCACAGGGTATTTAAGTGAACTCCCAAAAGAGGAACTTGTGGTCTCTTTCCTTCCTCCTGGTGGTTGCTTTCAAGGCATCCCGGTTCTCCCTCGGGGCCACGCGAGAGCGCAGGAATCCCATTAAACCTGGGTATTTCTTAATTTGGCTTGTTTTGATTTGGCCCGATTGGGATTTTGCGTTGGCAGAGAGCTCGCTTAGGAAAAATTCCTAACACTTCCCATGCCTGTCCCATGAGGTCTTTCTTCTTCCTCCAACAGTTTTAGAGTTTGAGTCTTACATTCAGGTCTTGATGCATTTGGAGTTGATTTTTGTACAAGGAGAGAGAAACAGGGATCTAGTTTCCTTTCTTCTATGTGAGGCTAGACTACCAAAAAAATGAAGAAACGATCGATCCAATAAACAAATGAGATGATGAAATTAATAGTTTTTTAAAGAGGAAGTGTAAGTGGCCAATAAGCATTGACAAAATGTCCAACCTCCTTACTCATAAGAAAAACATAGTTCTGGCCTCCATGAGAATAACAGTCATTAAGAAAGCAAATAGTAATAAATGCTGGTGAGGATATGGGAGGATATGGACAAAGGGGAACCTTTCTATACTCCTGTTGAGAATGTTAACTAATCTAGCCACTGTGGAAATCACACATGACTACCGCATAGCCTAGCTGTACCACTCCTGGGCATCCGCCAAAGGACTCATAGTCACCACATCACAGACACTCATATACACTGTGTTTACCACAGCACTATTCACAATCGCTAAGCGACAGAGCCAACCCAGGTAGCCAACAGCGCGGAGGCAGGAAAATGTGGCCTCCGTGTATACACAGTGGAAATGTTTCCAGGCCTAAAGAACAAAGTCATGTCATTTTCAGGACAATGGATACAGCTGGAGCTAATCGCATCAAGCAAAGTAATCCAACTTCAGAAAGACAAATAGTAAATGTTTTTTCTTTCATTCTCTCATTTGTGCTTCCAAGGCTATGTCTAGATACATAAAATCATGTCTGTGTATATGATGTGAAACTATCTGGAACTATGAAGGGAACTGTTAGGGTGTGAAGAGAGAGCCTGGTGGAAATTGTGACATATCACATTGAACATTATAGATGATGCACATTGAACATTGCGTGTGTGTATGTGTGACTGTGCAAAACACTTTTTAAGAGTAAAATGCATATTTAAAAATTCCTTCAAATGGCCAACATGAATCCTGTACTGTGGCTCAGAACCCCGGAGCTACGGAAGGAAGAAGCCTCAGGCATGTGTGGATGGCCCCTGGAGAGCAGTGTCTGACTGATGGCATCATCTGAGGCCTTGTGCATATTCTCTAGACTCTGTCCCCATCCTGGTAGTCAGAGAAATTCTATACAGAACCCTCAGCTCAAAGTCATGTCCTGCAACTGCCTGAGCCTGCATGACTCAGCTGCTCAGCACCTGTGCCAGCCCTTATGGCCTCTGCCCCACCCCACCCCACCCCCAGTCTTTCCATCTCTTCTTCCAGAAGAGCAACTGTAAGCATCTTGGAGAATGGGGAAATGCCGCTTCAGAAAAACCACCACCCGTTGACAGGCTTTTCCTGGGCTTCCAACCTCAGGACGCTCAATAAAACACGCTAGCCAGAGTGGCCCACGGTTCTGTTGACTCAGCCAAGCTGGACTGGTGTGCAGAAGCAAAGGGCACATGCCCAAAAGCCACACTCTGCCCCAGGAAGAAGCATTCCTGCCTCCTCTCCCACTAACTGCCCTATATTCTTTCTCTTCTCTCCTTGGTTAGAGAAATAAAGTCCAAAGAAAGGGAAAGGGACGGGTGGATAAAAGTCCCTTGGATTACAGACTTTCTTTCATCCTCCAGCCTTCCAAATGACATTTCCGGTTCTCATCGATGCAGTTTGCTCATCTCAGTGCGCATGTACACAGAGTGGGGTATGCTGGGACATGAAGGGCTATGGAAGAGTAGCGAGATGGAGAGAAAGGAAAACGGAGGTGAATTAAAAAAAATAAGTGATTTGCTTCTTTCTATTCTATGTGTGTGGTTCTTTTGCCTGCTTGTAGTTTGTGCACGTGTGCGTGCTCGGTGCCCAGGGAGGCCAGAAGAGGACATGGAACCCCCTGGAACTGGAGTGATAGATGATTTGGAGCCACTATGTGGATGCTGAACATTGAACTTGGGTCTTCTATAAGAGCAGCCAGTGCTCTTGACCACTGATCCATTTCCAGCCTCAGAAAGTAATTTTTTTAGAAAGTAAATTTTTATACTGAAAACAAATACTGCATTTGCATTTTGAAACTTTGTATCTTCCATATAAGTAACTGCTTGTGGGGAAATTTCTAGAAAAGCGACTACTCCTTCTTAAGCTCCAGTTCTCTGTCTCCAACAGTGTGGCAAGAGTGCCTTTGAGAAAAAAGGGATTCTAAAGAGTCTGCAGGAGACTTGACTTGAAGAATTAACAAGGGGCAAAATTTTACAAATGGAAAACCCAGTGGGACGAGGAAAGCTGTAGAATCCCATATATGTGAGTAGCATTCCTCTGTTAGTGATTTTTCTCCTCTTGACTTCACGTCCCTGCCTGTCTCAGACTCACTGGGTTGCCCTGGAAGGCACCGGCCTGTATTCTTTGCATCTCAGTGGTCACAGGCTTGGCTCGTACTTGGGACTGACTCTACACATCCACTCTGGGAAGAAGCCTTGGCTCTCTCAGTGCCATGACTCCCACCCAGCCCAAAGTCCCTCCGTGGTTTCCAAGAATGTCACTGAGTCCTTCCAGCGAGAGATGTCACGCTTCACAGTGGCTAAAAAAGTAGAAAGATGGGGCCAGCGAATCTTTCATCCATAGCAGCTTCAAGAGAAAAGGGCGGAACTGAACATACAGTGCGACCTAAAGGCATCTTGGGAGTGACTAGTCAGCTGAGTATTGGTTGGTGCCTCCATTAAGCCCCTCCTTGCAGGGCACCTCAAAGGAACACACCCTTGGTATTGCAATTTTAAAAAACTATGTCACTCCAAAATCACAGGTTGTAGCAATTTATCCTTTTGCTGGCATTTTTCTTGAGGCTGATAAGAAAAAAGGAGACCTTGAGGAGGTGGACAAGACCTCTAGGCTGTCCTGCATCTACCCCTCCACTTGAAAGATGTTCATCATATCCATCATCCTTTTTAATCCTCTCAACAATCTGGCAGAGTCTTTATCTCCATTTGAAAGAGAGCAAACCTGTAAAAATTCCAAACTAGAATCAGGTATTTGATGCAGGGGTCTCAAGGGACATTAGGGCATTTAAATATGGAAGGTCAGAAAGGCACTCACAATAGGAAGAAATGACTCAGAATGTAAGGAAAATCTGGTCAGTGTGCTCAGGAATTGAACCTGGTCAGGCAGAGCCTAGCATTCTCACGCTACCACTTAGTGACTCCTCCATATTTGTTCATTAGATGCAAACATGCTGAAACATCTCTTGAGCCTTAGAACTCCTATCTCATTGCATCTCAGTGGCAACACTCACCTCAACCTACCACTGATGCAATAGCCCGACTGAGTTGAAATGTGCAATTACCTATTTCAGAGCCCTCGAAGAGGATGTTTGGCATTGTTCTCATGACAACAGAATGATGACAAATATGAAAGAAGAACACTTAGATCAATGACCGCCCAAGAGAAGAAATGGGCCACCAATAGTTCCCAGCATGAAAATCACCACATATGCTCAGGAGAATATTTTTCTCACATATTTGTGATGAATACATAATGGAGCAAGAAAGCATTAAGGGATGTAAATGATCACCTGAAACTACCCGAATCCCAGAAGCCTCTATAGTTGAAGGCTTCCAAAAGGGTTTGTTCCCACGTCCATGAATATCCTAAAAACCAAAAGAGACAAATAGTGCCCAGATGATTTAAGAGTATAATGTTGATCCTAAAACTATTTACAACAGAGCATTCAAACGGAAAGTTCATCTTAGCAAGACTATTTTGGAGTAGAGGGTGACCAATGGAAGAGAGGACGAGGGCAAGAGAGGGCAGTATGGGAGGAACACCATAAGAGAACATCTTACATGTGTAATGATGCATGGTGAAACTCATTTTTCACATGAATGGCATATGCCAATAAATTTTAAAACCGCTGTTTTTATTTCCTTTCCTTTTTAATTTTTTAACATTTATTTTATTGTATTGTATGTGTATGATTGTACACCACATGTGTGCATACAGAGGCCAGGAATGGGCATCAGATCCCTTGAACAGGAGTTACAAACAGTTGTGAGCCACCGGGTAGGTTCTGGGAATCGAACCCAAGTCCTCTGGAAGAGCAGCAAGTGCTCTTAACCTCTGAGGCATCACCCTAGCCCCTCTATTTTTATTTTCGATTTTTAACAGAAATGTGATAGTCCCAGGCAAAATATCTGTGAACTAAATACAAAAGGCAACAGAGCAACCTCAGCTGTATCTTGGCCCAATGAATTTCCCCCTAGAAATGGCGATGCTGGATGGATTATGGTTATGGTAGCCTGTTAATGTGACCTATATCATTAATAAAGAATAACGTATTCTGCAAAGCCGTGGGTTTGACCCCCAGCACCTCCCCCACCAAGCAAAGTTAAATAGAGTTAAAAGGTAAAATCATAGATTGTTTCAATAGGTACAGGAAGGGCATCTGGAAGTCTTGGCAACTGTTTGTTGCTTTTGTTGCTTTAGAAATAACTCAGCTCTGCTCCCTGTTCTACTGCGATGTGAGTAAGAAGCAGGAAGATGTGAACAGGGTTGGCGGCAATGTAACTGCCCAGGATCTAGCAGGATTTGTTTGAAGAAAACTTTGGTTGGGTTTCGGATTTTGTTTGTTCCTTTCTTTTGTTTTCAATTCACACACTTGATAAATGGATTTTATGGTGGCATTTTCGTAAATGCAATGATTTTACTGATGCTCCCTGTCTACTGCCCTCTCCATACCTTCCCCACGCCCTGCTTGTTCCCTTCCCCTCTTCAGTAGACTCCTCCCCACTCACATATAGTTTGTTAGCTTCATCCACCCCCAGTTCCTTAAGATCTCTGTACCCCCTTTCATGTTATGGTGCCCTTTCAGTTTCATGACCTTTACACCCCTACATACCCACACATGTGTGTGTGCGCACGCACACACACACACATGCATAAACAGGCACACATACATTAAAAATTAAAATCTAGGATCCATATATCAGAGGAAGTGCGCAGTTCCCGGCAGAGCTGAACGCTGTTATGCGCCAAGTTATTCTCCCTGCTGTTTTCTCTGATTACAGCTAGTTTTGAAAATCTCTCATTAGGCAAGTTAGCTCTGGTAATCATTTTCTTTATGCTGAGTGTTATGATTTATTGCACATTCTAAATGCATTTTAAACTTATAATTACCATACCATACTTTGAGAGGTCTCTGAATCTCTTACCTTAAAAAAAGAGTAAATCCTGCAATTTCTTACCAATTCTTTTAGCCTACCAAACCCACATTGATAATTTTAGACATATTTCTGTATCTACATACGTCCGTTGTATAGCTGCTGAACAGAAATTTATCTTCTTGTTATAATCCGACTCAGGTTTTTGCCTCATGGTTTGAGATTTAAGAAGCATTTTACTCTGTGTAGGTGTCAAGATGCTGGAGTTGTTAGTCTATAGACTGTGCAAGTCCCTGCTCCCAGGGAAATGCTTTCCTAGAGCCTACCTCTGTGTTCAATGGTAGATGGAAATCTGGGTGCATTACTTAAATAAGAAACAAACTTATCTACATCATGTTTCTTCACTGACATATAGAGCTCTTTTAATTAAAGAAAAAAATATATTAAGATTCCCACGTGTTATTCCTCGCTGTCTCCAAGTTCACTCATAGCTTTCTGTTTTGCATCCATACCACTAACCTAACAATGACTATTGTTTTCTAGTTAGTCTTAATTTTGTGCAAAATAAAGTCTTAGTTTTCAGCTTGGCTTAACAAGCTGTAGACTAGAGGTTTTGGGTATACATCGACAGTCAGATAGGACCAAACCTTATGAATTAAAATTTCCACTCTTATGCACATGGTAACTTAAAGCAATTCTCACTCTATCCTGTAAGAGTACACACACAGTTATTTATTGACTCATTTATAGTGGTGTGGATTAGAGTTGGCATTGATCTGAAATCCATCACTAGAAGAACACGATGATATCTGGAAGGTGAATACTATGGGATAAGAGACAATGGTCACAGTGTGAACACAGCAACTTGACTTCCCTTACAGCATCATCCTTGGGGAATTAAGTAAAATTAGCGAGATCTGCAACACAGCATCATTTGAGTATATTTTTAAAGTAGATGTACATAAAGCACCATACACTTTGCAAGAAGTCATACAAGGAAAGCCAGATTCAGTGGGTTCATTCTAATGCATGCCTGAGGTGCAATGGCAGATGAGAAAAGAATATGGGGGTGCCATGGGAAATGGAGAGAGCCCGAGAAAGAGAGACCTCAAAGAAACCAGTGTTGGTGCTTAACATGCTGAGAATGACTAGTCCAACCTTATGATCTGAAATAAAGGAGATTCATGAAGACTCTATGGGCTGGGGAGACGGCTCAATAGGTTCACAAATTGATGTGCAAACATATAAAGACCTGACTCTGGCTCTCCACCTCCCACATGAAAGCCTGGCCTGACAGCACGCACCTGTAATTCCAGGTGAAGATGGGAAGGAAGGGTGAGCAAGAGACTGGAAGATCCCTGGGACATTTGGGCCAGCCAGTCTAGCAAAAATGCTGAGCCCTAGGCTCAGTGAGAGATTCGGTCTCGAAAATTAAGGTAGAAAATGATAAAAAAAAGACATTCAAAGTCAACCCCTGGAGTGCACAGATACACGCATGTGTGCACACCCATATACAAACACACACACAACGTGCACATGTACAATTTTTATAAAGAACCTTGGATATAGTTTTGTCATAGTTTTGTTTGTTTTCAAGATATCTACTTTATGTGTAGAAGTGTTTGCACGCATGTATGCACGTGCACCTCGTGTGCGCTTCTGGTGCCCTCAGAAGCCAGGAGAAGGTGTTAGATCCTCTGAGGCTGGAGTTACAGATGGTTGAGAGCTCTCAGATGGTTCTAGAAATCTACCCTGGATCTTCTGGGAGACCATTGAGTCATCTCCTTGAGCCCTGAACATATTCTTAACTACTCAATTTCTAAAAAGTAGACTTTTGTATAAATCACCTGACTTCCCCAAACCCTCTTTGGTTCCCAGCTCCCAAAGTCCCTGAGTGTCCAGCTGTGCAAACAGAAACAGGAGACAGCAGAATATTTGTCATCCCTTCAACAGTCATGGGAGTGGCGGGGAAGGGAGTCACCCAAAGCTGAACAATTAAAAGCACAGATCACTTGTAGAATGGGCTGTCAGGATGCTTAAACATGAAGATGTTAGGACACCAGAGGTTCCGAGTCCCTAACTAATGGCCTGTAATACTCCCACACCATTTAATTTCCCGCCCATGATTTTCTGTATCTACATATGGGGAAATTAGTAAGTGAAAAGACAATTTCATACTTAAGTGACATTCAGTAGGACAAAAAGCCAGAGTATAACACACGCAGCATGTTTCTCCCTCAAGGACACCTCTCAATTCAACAGTTACAAGACATCTGCTGAACAGTAGGTGACAGAAATGGATGCAGTTTTCAATGTTTGGAGTATACTTATTACCGTGTCTAAAATTCCCAAAGACTTTATTTACTATAAGTAGACAATAGTATGATTGAGAGAATATAACTAACACAGTATGTTGTCTAAGTATGTCTAAAATCATCAATGTGCTTTTGGTAGGCAATAAGCATGACTATGAATTTTGAAATGAATTATGTACGATTTTCTTTCTTCATTATCTCTGTTAGACTAGCCACAGAGAAATGAGAGATGAAAGAGAGAAGAGTTTAAAAGGTCTTACAAAAAATGTGCTACTTTAAATCCAAATCTTTATTCCAATTGTAAAAGCAGTGGCTTTCCATTGTCAAAGGTCTCTGCCCTGCTTTCAGTGTAAATGCCATGGGAACAACTGTTTCAAAATTCCACGTAGCAATAGAGGCAGGAGCTGATGCAGAAGACTCGGAGGAGTGCTCCTTACAAGCTTGTTCCTGTGGCTTGTGTCTTACTTAGTGTTCTGTTGGTGTGAGAAGACCACCATGACCCAGGAAATTCTTACAAAAGGAAAGTATTTGACTACAGCTTCAGAAGCCTAGTCCATTATCATCACAGCAGGGAGCATGGCGACCTGCAGTCAGGAATGGTGCTGTAGTAGCTTAGAACTTTGCATCCTGGTCCTCAAGCAGCAGGCAGAGAGACCAACACTGGGCCTGGCATGGGCTTTTCAAACCTCAAAGCACAGTCCCAATGACACACTTTCTGCAGCAAGGCCACACCTCCTCCAATAAGGCCACACCTCCTAATCTTTCTAATCCTTTCCAACAGTTCCACTCCCTGCTGACCAAACAATCCAAATAGATAAGCCTGTGGGTGCCATTCCCATTCAAACCACCGCCACCTGCTCAGCCTACTTTAATATAAAACCCAGGACCACCAGCCTGGAGTGTCTGCACCCATAATAGCCTGCTCTCCCTCCCTCACCATCACTAATTAAGAAAATACTCTTAAGGCTTGTCTACCTACAGCCTGATCTTAAGGAGGCATTTCTTCCATTAAGGCTCCCTCACCACAGATGACTATAGTTTATATCAAGTTGACATAAAACTAGACAGCATGGGGTCTCACCAACATTAAATAAGACAATGCATGTAAAGCACATGCAATGACCCTGGCTCTCAGTATGTGTTCGTTGCACACCAGTTTTTACTGTTATAACCTGAAGACAGACGAGATGAAGTGTACTAAGAAATCCCAGCTCTGTCAAGAACCACATAATGACCACAGGCTGGAAGTGCCTGTTCCCAAATACAACAAGAGCAAATTACTGCCCGGACTGGTGGCTTCTGCTCTTCCTCAAATTTGCCACCAGGTGACAGCAGTTGACAACAGGAAAGACAGTTCAGGTCCAAGAGAAGACTCCTCCCTTTCTCTGAAACACTGAGAGTGTCTTTTCACAATGTCTATGAAGCACATGGGGGGGGGCTGTTGAAGAATCAGGTCTACCAATGCCTTTCCTCTCTGGAACTTGGTGGAGAAAGAGACAGCTTTCCTCACTTAGCACCAGGTCGAGCAGATAGCTCTGTGACAAATGGCAAATGAACAGGAAACACACGTATTTATTTAACAAAGCTACATGATGTGAAGGCCTTCAGAAATTAAGACTCAAACATGCAGGGAAACTGTACATGTTTGTGCTAAGCTGGTGAAAAACAACACATAAGTATAGGGAAGCTTCACACGGAGAAAATGGTGTGAGCTGATGGTAAGAGAAAGGACAGAAAGGCACCTTTGTTCCCATAGTTTCTTCCTACTGTGGTCCTTCGCCCAGGACAGGACACATAAGACCTTCTAGAGAGAAGAGGAAAGCATAGACCAGTCTGATTTTTCCATTTTATCTCAGAGGTAAGGGGTTCTAGTCTCTATGACTGGTGTACAGAAACAGAAATTCTGATATCTACCATCCACTCAAAGAAAAAAAGCAGACGAGGAAGAAGGGGGCACAAAGCGAGCTCCTCAGACCCTGCTCACCCCACCCTCAAAGCACGGGGCATGCCAAAGCTCCCTAGGCACTTTGATGTAATAACACCAAAGAGAGGTTACAATTACAGGATTTATCCTAAAACTAGATTTTTCACCAGGGGTATGTCCATCAGAAGAGGCAATTCTTCACAAAATATGATCCCACACATTTGTAAAAAGAAAAAAGTCCAGAGAACAGTCTTGAATGATTGAGGCTTATGTTTCGTTGACTTTAATTAATTTTAATTTAATGTTGTATCTGTTGTTAAAATTAAAACACACGGCACAAAATTTCCTCTCTTAATCATTTTTATCTCCTCAGTTCACCCCAACTGTACAGCAGACCTTTTGAGCCTTATCTTGCTAACTGAAACTTTACCTCATTAAACAACAGCTTCCCATTTTCTGTCTTCATGGCTCCTGTCAGCAGCTATTAGTGAAGCCTTTGGAGGAGCACTGAAGAGCAAACAGCAAGCTTTCTACAGAATAGAGGGTTGCATGCATCTGTTGCAACCCTGAGAAAGAGAATGCTCATCTTTCCATCTTAAAGGATGCTGTCAGTGATTGTATGCAGCCCCTACAAAAACAAGGGATAGAGGGTCCTGTGGAATGCTGCCACAGAGACCTGAAAAGACATAACCTAACCTGAGTTCTTAAAGCTCCTGTAGGTCTGAGATCCGCATCAGGGCAGCAGACTGCCCAAGCTGGAAGTTTCCTGAGAGTGAGAGATTAGGATAGGAAAAGCAAGGTTCAAGTTCTGTCTCTGCCATTTGTCGCTATTTTACCTAGATTCCCTTAACTTCTCTAAGTCTTACTCCATGGAGATGGAATAATCACACTTTCCTGACAGAAACATGAATGGGATGAACTTTAACCAGTGAGCACTCCAACATGTTAGCTGCCACGAATACTGTAATAATAGACTGTTACCCTTACACAGATGGGCCAGGTTCTGAGGATACGGCGAAGAACAGGATAAAGATGTCAGTCCACGGACCTCAGAGACAGATGAGAAAACAGACGTATCACGAATGTGAGGAATACAGAGTAACCAAAAGCCTGTGGACTTCCAAAGGATGGATCTCAAAACAGAGCGAGGAGAACGCAAAGGCTGCCCTTGGAGCACTGAATGCTCAGCTTGAAATTAAAACGTGGTAAGCATGGCTGACGTGGAATGTCTATCAGACAGACAATTACCCACTGTGTCTTGGATGTCAAAAGCTGAATGTAACTAGTGTTATCATGTTAGAGTGTTATAAAAAAAAGGGTACGATATGGTGTAGGAGGGTCATCTGTCTATGTGTTACTTTCATTGGTTAATAAAAAAA